>JTDE01002613.1:61344-80246 GCA_014338405.1 Paragonimus skrjabini miyazakii
CCTTCAATTTGGTCATTCATTCTATTTCGGCTGCCACGTCTTGCCCGTTGGTCCGATCCGGTCGAGCGATGACTCATCCGGTCGCCCACGCTGTTCTCCATCCGCTCACCGTGGGTGTTTGAACGCACCTCTCCCCTGCGTTGGGGTATTCAGCCGTGAGCTGGAATGCTCGCACTTCCTGCCTGACAATCCCTCACAATATCCATTCTATTTTTGACAATTACTGCGTCGACCAAGACCATGGTCGTTTGGCAACTAATCCGCTCCTCTTTTCCGAAACTTGGGTGTCAATGATCTTCTATCTATTCTTTTCTTGGGCATCGTTGGTGTATTGAATGACGAATCGTCTGTCTTATCTTTTTGTAGTTTAAATTTGAGTTTTGTTTTTCAACTTTATCCTCTCCGGAATGCAATAGCATGCACTCGTATACTGAAATGCTTCTCGTATTACATTTTACATATCTTTCTTCCTAGTATAGATCTTGTCATTGCAGTCTCTCTCACTGTTTATTTTCTGAGAGGTAAGGGTTTACTTTTCGTCCTAGCCATTCAATTGGCTAACCACTATTGGCCGGTTGGACATAAAGGCCTCACTCACACACCTAATGGTCTTATTCCTTCGGGTTCACACCGGATACGTGGTGTGTGAGTGGAACCGCAAGTGGTGCAGCGCAAGCCATTTGAGGTGATGGTCTAAAGCGCAGGCGTCCTTTGGCTTCGGCCACTGTGACAGGCTAGTCCGTTTCGGATGCCGCCATCAGGAACAGCCGATGCCAACAAAATGTTAACACGGAATCAGAGCCCATATACCAATTAGACGAGATAGAAATACTATAACGCATACGGCGGTCATCAGTAATTCTACAAAATTTCCAAATGCAACACCTCATGTAGGTTCCTTTTAAGGACCAAAAACATGTGGTTGGCCATGTCTGATTGTGATATTTTGATTATGACACCGTTTAACTATAACAATAGTGATACATATAATTCACTCATGTATTAATTTTATTTTTCAAACAATAACCCTTTATGGATGGACCGATAGTTTGTGGGCGATGCAATATTTCTGGCACACTTCTATTGGGTGGCATCATATGAGAATACTATTAAGCAAGTTTAACCCAGTGTACCCTATCACAAAGGGCTTCATACCACTGAAGGTTTCCGGTAACCCGTCCCTTGTTATAAACCACTTCGATTTTCAGTATAAGTGATTTTGATTCATCAGTGAGTAATCAGAGCCCTTGACAAACTAATGTGGCGCAGACCGGTATCACTGAGAGTGATAGACACTACACCAATTGTCAAAATGAGACCGACTGACAATTTGACACGTAGAATATGAGCGAATGGGACGAACAAATGGAACCTATGTGTTTGTTTCACAACTGAGAATATGATGTCTGTCCACCACAGATGTGCGCATGTACACGGTGGCTTCTTACGCATTTTGACAACGGCGGCAAAAAGGCAGACGTAATCCACAATTGTAGACAACCTAAATATGCATTCGTGCATTAGACTACTTACAGATTCATAGTAGCATAGTTAATCAAAGAACTGAACCCAACAAGTGGGCATAAAAACAGCGGAATAGATTTAACGGTACGTGTGAACTAAGTGAATTCTGGTCAGTTACGGTGCTAGATGACTTAAATGCTTCAGTATTGAATTCGTTAGGTATATTTGACACAAACACGCGTGTGTTGCATAAGTAATTCTCAAGCGTGCTGCCAACACGAAATGCGGGCGGTACACAACTTCGAATAAAGTGGCAACATCAGCTGATTGAGTGGTTAAGTGTCGAAAGTAACCCAAAATGCGATCGATCATCATTCAGTACACGTGTAAAAATACCACATTTTCATAGGATTAAACGAAATGGTCACTAAACGGAAGCGACTAGCGAGAGCACACAGTCCAGTTGTTGAACATTTTCAAATTCTGTTTCGAATACAATCATTACAGAAAGGTCAAATCGCCCACTTATCAACTCAGATGAACGAATACAATAAAAGAATCGATCGTGTTGTTTAGTGATTAATCGTGGATTGATTAGTGATGGTTCTGACTAGAAAAATTCAAGACATACATTTTCACATAGTTCACCTATTCACCCGTCATTATTTATACAACCTGGACACTGATTCAAGACTGGAGGAATCAACTAGTAAACATTAAGAGCGATTCGTCGACTGTAGCCAAAGATGACTTTCGACTATAACAATTACCATAGACGGTGTGTTCAGTTGGCAGTAAGTTCAAAGAAATCATTTACGTCTAGGGATCGATAGTTTTTTTCTATCTTAATTTGATTTGCTAGGGATATATATATATATATATATATATATATATATATATATATATACAAAAGAGCATAAGTCAACACACACACACGCACACAATTACATTCGTCACAAACGGTTCAAGATTATGTTAATATTGCGCACGCAAGAGAGGACAAGCACTGGACAAATTCCGTTAGGGGGATGGCATGAGAGAATCCAATAGTAAAGACAGGAATGTGATAGGCTGTATGTGGAAGAGTGGGGACTCAAGGTGCGCAAGCACAGTCAATATGGAAGTGACGTATTGTGACAGTCAGTATAGGAATGTTAAACCAATGCGAAGTAAATACAAGGCTACTGGTCATTCGGCAGCCAACGTAAGAACTTTGCAAAAAATTGCAAAGAACAGTCAAGGAGACGTTTTGATTTAGAGGGAAATAGCGGGTTGACTATTACCACTGAGATACTGCAGACTCGGTAGACTTCTGTGCCACCTCTTTAAGGGATATACCGACATAGACGACGAAGAAAACCAGTACAGAAAAACTTAGAAGACTAGGAAACACAGCCGTAAAGGCAAACAACAAACAAACATCAATACATGAGTGTCATCAGAGCAGAACAGACAGTCTGGAACTCGTGGACCGGTTTCGAAGCGATGCACATGAAGGAAAAACGCTAAAACTGATAATGACTGACCTGAAACAAAGTTTGCCATCAGGAGAGACTGCCAGCGCGTAGCAGGCAGGGGCTGTGAAACTAAGCTCATACTTGCGTCGTGGACTAGAGGAGCCTAGGTCCCAAACACTCAAAGTGCTCGATTCCCCACCAACAAGTAGCACACGACCATCCTGCAAGCGAAGTGTACAGAGGTGAACAAGTTCGGTTAGAAACTGCTACGGGATAGATAGGTAAAAAGAAGTTATGCAAAAGAAAACAGTCGATTAACAAATGAATTATAGATCCCACTAGTGAGTACCTGAGTAAGTTTGATCGATCGAACGTATTTATCCCGTTGCAGGCAATCTAGGCTAGCGATACATTGTTTGGTGACACCAAGCAACGGTTGTGAGTGAGATCCAGGACTGTTGCCCGTGGGTGATGGACACGACGTGGCCGTATTGAGATCCCATAATTTCACACTACCCTTCCCGCCAGTATAGACCTGCCGAGCGGTGTTATTAATGGTTACCGCGCACACGACTTCTCCATGATCCAGCCAGTGAACGGCTTTGGCCTGATGCGGAATACCTGGACCAAAAAATGCATCGGGCGTAAAAGGAACGGGTTCTGGGGGTTGACTGTCCAATAGCACGAAGGAGTAAGGCCTGAAAGAAACGGAATAGAGAAAAGTTATCAACGTCGACACGAGTTCCTCAATACCGACAACGAGGTGGACATGGCTGCTCGAAAACATAAGAATGCGGTCATTTTGAAATACACAAACGGAATAGTTTAAAAGGCGAACAAGCGAAAAATTAGGTTTCCTTATGAAAGGACGTGGTAGCCAGATGGCGAAGACAGATTGGGTCAATAAAGTAATGCATGCATCACACCGTTTCGCTTGACTGAAAGCCTGCAACTGTCGGTTCATGAACAAAATGAGGAAGTCGTGTCCAAACTGGGAGAACAGTAGACAATTGACTGACTCGTTTAACTAGCACACACACACATGGTTAGGACATCATGTATAAGACCAAAATGACATGGTTGTTCAAGCTGTTTGGACGGACAGTCGAAATCTCTCACACACAAACACACAGCCACGAGCATTGTTCGTTGAGAGCCAAGTGTCAGTTGACAGCCCGGACATTACAAGATGAGACGGCAGTGGTTGGTCGTGGTGGTGGGGAGTAGAATAGAAGAGATAGGGCAGGGAAACTGCAGAGCTCATTTGTGCTGTAGTCGGGTGGCGGGTCATCGAAACACACAGTGGGAGGGATAACATAAAGGACGCCGAACAAAGGTCAACACAGCACGGCTGCTACCAGTGCCAGCAAGGCTTATCGCACGATCCTGACAGTGGGATTGCTGATGGCGAACGGTTTATGTGCACACGCGTGCGCACACACTAACACACAAATGTATACTTATGTGTGATTGTGTATGTATACCGAAGGGGCAAGCAGAATTAGGATTAGGCGTCTCCGTCCTTATTCATGACTGAACTAGCAACCAAGTAATCACGACTAACACGACGTGAGAGATAGTGTGGTCGCGATAGGGTGGTGGTGGTAATAGAGCTTTAGAACGAATGAAACCCGGACAATTCTTTGTGAAGATAGGGTGGAAAGACAACATTCACTCTATGTGTGTGTGTGCACTCCAATGGAACCAAAGTGGTCGGACCGTGAGGATGACAGTGAAAGCAGTCCTGTAATTAGAGCTGATCGAATAAAAGCGAGTGAATGTGGTTGAGGATGGGAGTACGCCTCTAACTGTCAGGTTGCAAACCCGACCACCGTTCAGGCTGTGTTGGCCAGGTGATGGTGGTGGACGTGGCCAGGACAGAGTAGGGTGTCGGGGTACATGACCGACTGAGAATGGGATGGGGAGGGGTATATGACCCACGTCAATCCGACTGTACGCATGTGTGAGCGTGCTTCCGGCAGTCCACGTGTGGGCCTGTCTGAAACCCAGTAGGAACTGAGGCCGAACAATGTGCACACGCACACATACACACACCTAACACCGCATCGTGCTACTATCGTGGCTTGATAGACCGTAAACCAGCCCAAGCCTGTCTTGTTAGTATGAGTGGTGTACCCAAGGACCAGCGTATATACACAGGAGTATGGCATTCGTTGTCTCCCACTGGCACAGGTGTTTCGTGTGCAAACGGCCGCAATAGTTAGTCCAACAAAAATCTATGCAGCTTCAGCACAAGAATGAATGAATACCGTGAACGCTCGCCCGAATGTCACCAGAACCCGGTGATAGCGGAACAGAGATTGCTGCAAGCTAGCAACACAGAGCTCTAGGCATACTTAGAATTTGCATGGAAATTTTATAACTGAAGACTCAAGTGCATTGGTTTTGGAAGCGTGAATACGAGGAAGGCCACCTGAGGTGGTTGAAACGTAGAGTATTACAACTCGCTCGTAACGTTGTGTTATTATCAATCCATTTATCGATAACAGGTACTAACTGGAAAGCTAAAGAACCCATCTAAATTAGAAAAAGGAAGAGATTGTACCTGTTCACTCTAACGCAGATATATGAACGTAACTGTTCTTAGGATCACAATGACATTGATGACAACTAATCAAACAATCCAACCAGATTTCTGTAATGCCCCAACGTATGTTTCAATAAGCTGGCAATAACAAGACGACTTGTGTTCCAGCGGTGGATTGGAAACAACCCGTCGATAAACAGAAAACTTCGCTTCCAACTGAACCGAAGCGTTACAAGTCGACAACTTTGACAAAAAACAGCATTAATTTCAAGTTGAACGGCATTAACATGATCGGAGCTTTCACACTTAGATAGGCTATTCAGTCAGATCCTTTCGAAGAGAGGCTGTATGCCTGAGTTTGACTCTTGTCGGCCCAGGATTTGAACCCAAGCTAGGCTTCCAAGAGGCAACCGCGTTGAACACTGTGCCATCGACTTCGTATTAAGCGCGACCGAATTATTACATTTGAACGCTCGGCCACTTTCGTTTGTGAGTAATGATCAGGTTGCCCGATCACCTCCACAGCAGACATACTGAGGACAATGGTACCATGATCAACACGACTGCCTCGTGAAAGCGTGGCCGGAGTTCAGATCCCGGTCGTGGCAAGTATACACACTACTGACGGACTCTCACAAGAGTAAAACTCGAGTCTGGTGTGTTGTTTTACACTTAAGCTGCTTAGTGACTCTGTCGAACGCTTATCAGACGATGAAGTTGTTAGGGTTAGATAAACCTAACCTGAAGAACACGATTCCGGTATCGGGATTTTGGATATCTCAAGCCGCTATTGAGATACGGATCGGCGTGGGATCCAATTATTCCTTCGCGCGCTCACGTGGCCATAATGATTTTCTACAAATACCGACCAGTTTCTCATGTAAATTTGCAAAGCGTCTGGTGGCAAAAGACACTACCTATACGGAGTCTACTTCGTCCGTGTTTTCACTTGTTTTTGTTGCTCGCAGCTTGGAGGACAATTAGAAGGGGTTTTTATTCGCGTTATTCGTTCACCTTTGTTCCTGTCAACTATTCGCACTCGTGTTCAATAGGATTCAGTTATAACACCAATGGCTTATGCAGTTTCAATTTGGAAAGAGGTCCTAGCCGTGGGGTTATCGATTAAAATCAACAGGATAGTTAGTGTGTATCTTACCGATGCGACCAGACAATCCGAACACTACTCGTGAGTGAATGTGACCGAGCGTTTGTATCTAACAAATCAGTCGTATCTAATTTGAAGTCAACTGTGCAGTGGTCCACACGTTTGCCCCATGAAAGCCTGGCCGGAGTTCAAGTCCGGGTATTGCATTGTTGATGAGCTTCAACAGGAGCGAAACTCGATTTTATGGTTTCTTTTCGAAAGTGGTTGATTGGAAGACTTATCTGAACGCGAAAACTGCGATCAAATGTGAATGATGCTTAACTTGAAATCACTTAAATCTTTGACTACCTATTGGCAATTTGAACAAAACAGTTAGAAGATGAACACTGGTAGATTAGTATTGGCTCGTCAGTACCAAATAACCAATAACATTGGTAACCAATATTGATGATAAAAATGCGCACTTAATGACCAGCCTCCTCAGCGTACTGCGGTAACATATCACTGGGGCACGTGTCGATAAAGTGTACGACAACATCCACTTTTGAATGTAGACAACATTGTGTCAACGAAGAGACGATGACTAAATTGGACCCAAGTAAGTTATATGTGTTTTCATTTGTATCAACCAATGACTCCAGTAGTTTGTTAAATCACCCGCTCTCCCTTTTAAAAAACTTGGATCATAATGGCTATCTGTATTTTCTTTCCTTCAACTTTGTTGATACATTGTGTGATGAACGTCTTGATGGGTCTTCGACCTAACTATACAAAGTTGCTTTTCTTCCTTATTCCATCTAGAAGGTAATAATAGGTACTTCTATATTAAACTACTTCTCACCTTTGATTCTCAATATCTTTCTTCTCAGCCTCAATCTTACAATCTTAGTCATACTAACCTACCATCTGGCTAATCAGCATTAGCCGGTAGTATCCACAAAGTCCTGCACTCATAAACCTCCTGGTCCTATTCCTTCAGGTTTATATTGGATACATGGTGTATGAGTGGAACCATAAGAGTTGCAGATAGTGTAATTTGCATGTGACCTTTAATTTCGGTCACTGTGACAGACTGATCCGAAAACAGAGGCCAACAATTGTGTGTGTGTGTGTGTGTGTGTTCAACCAAAAAACAGACGATTTAGGAGATTGAGGAACGCGTAGATCACATATATTAGACCGGAACAAAGGACTCACGATCTTCCGAGATTTGACATGTATGCCAAGGATGAACTGCAATAGGAAGAATCGAACATCTGAAATACAAAGAAAACGAGAAAGTGAACAAGAAGATTAGACGAATTTGACTGAGCAGTTCAGATATGAAGAAAACAGACGACATTCTAACATTCCAGACCGATTGATATACGCTCATTCAGTGGTAGAACACGACATGATAATATACAGAACACTTGACAGAATGATGAATAAGTATATAGCCGAAGCACAGAAGTTTTCACACTATTACACGCATACATATAAAGACAAGGAGACCTTTTGACACCTACACATCACCCTGTGCCTCTGATCGAATAATCGCCTTCGTGATCAGCTAATGACCGGATAACACAGTGGATAAGTTTGTGTACAGAAACCAGAAGCGATGACAGTATAGCTCGGGTTGAAATAATATTCCCACAAGTTGTTTACACGCATACATACACTGCTTTAGGACAGAGCAGCTTGGTGCACTGATCATTTGGCGAAACGCCTCTAATGCCTTTGTTTTATTGACAATAATATATACATTACTGAAACTTAGAGGCTACTCGCAGCTACAATGTGTAAGGGAAGGTAGTATGACTCGTCGTTCCAACCTACGACGCATTTATGAGAGGAACCTGGCGTTAACTGTTGCCACCTATCTGACAGTTGTCTCACTATGAAGGACATTTTTCTGTCCCGATGTGTGAGCCTTGACTGTGATAGCACTTTTGTGCCCTGAAGAGCTTTTTGATTTTGTGAGACTGATCGTTCGCCTATTTTCTTTCCATTATTTTTCATATATTTTATTTCCCATTCTAAAACTGTTCAGCATATACGTCACATATAACTTTCATTTGATGACTGGCCCATTAACGCTTGCTATTCTTGTGAGAGGAATTGTCAATTGTTGAATGTCGGCAACTATGCAACGTCTCACATTTGACAGACAGCTGGTTTTCGCATTCAACTTTTTTATATCCCTGTTGCTTAATTTTGGTGTCACCGATTGTTCTTTCTTTGAACGAAGATGTGTATAATTGCTCTTCAAAATAAACGATATAGTAAACGCATTCAATGTAGCCAGTTTTGAAACAGAGACCGTGGGGAGTTCGATGATGTTCGTTGGCTGGTGAAGAACAGAAAAACAGGACCATAAACGATAAGATGTGTGGGAATACTGGAATAACAAACAAACAAATAGTAACTTCGGTTACCGAATGAAAATTTGCTTGAGGAGTTAGTGAAGCAGCGTGTGATTGAATGGCAGCAGTCAACGGACCGGCAGAAACTGTGAGGCCTGCTGCTGCGGCTGTTGCCGAGGCCGCAGCCGCTGCTGCAGCCGCCGCAACAGCAGCTGCAGCAGCCGCTGCTGCGGAAGAAGAGTTTGGTGAGAACGGCGGTGCAGGCGGATGAGAAAGAGAACGTGAGAAGTTCTGAAAACCAGAATCACCCCCGTTACCAGACTCCGTATCGTACGTGGTACCACTAATGGCATTTGCCGTCGACATGAGTGGAGTACCAATCGGATTGATAGTGGTCGCAGGAAATACTAAATTTGATGATGTTTTGTCTCCTCGACCCGGTAGACTGTTCGGTGTGAGTGGATATGTGTCGGCAGACGGTGTGCTACCATCTGAGGTGAGATGAGGCGGTGAAAGGGATACGGCTCCCACACCTGGAAGGCTCATGAAATTCGTATTCGTTGTTGTGACGGTCGGACTAGCACTGGAGAAATCTGTTATAAAGGTGAACAGAACAAAAACATGGGAATTCGATCAACTGATTAGCACGTAAGTTTAGATGGCGGGATAGATAGTGGTAACTCACGGAGTATTCTGATAAAGAAACTGATCACGAAAAAGTAAGAGATGGTTGATTGCATATAATAATACAGTTCCCAATTAAGAAAATGGAATGTCAGGTTCGGTTGAAAAAAAAGCGACTTCGAGAACAGTCAATAGGCGTGAAACACGATAGTGCTCATGAGATGTCTGTCACTATCATCATTACAACACGCTAGTGATTCAGCCCGACGCTTGATTATCATACAACCATGGAGAGTTCTAACTAGAGAGGTGTATTTACCGTGCAAACAAACAACTAGATTGTAATTCAGGGTAAATCATTATCTGCTTCCTTGCGGCTACCACAGCCCAGTTTCATCAATTGCACTCATTTCGCAAACAGTGAGAGCTAAACACTATTTGGGATACGGGTGTATGTTGGGAACATTTCGATAATCTGTTCACGAGCGTTGGCAACAAAACAACAGTGATGCATGGCTTCTAAATAAGGCCTGTCAACATCTACTTGAAAACGCCTTGTTTCATATAGTTCAACGAATCGGAAGTGATTCGGATAAGCTTAAAACCTAATTAGGATAAGACAATGCACTCAATCAATAAAAGAAGTGGGTATAGATGATAACAATCCCATCTTCGCCATACAGCGCAACTACCGGAATATCACGCATGCAAGCGTATGTATGAAATATTTGGACAAAAACTAGAATGCTGGTATCATACGACCAAGAACTATCAGGTCACAAGACCGCAGTAAACAAAGCTGGGTCAGAGTGGGGTCTGAAGCTGATGTAGGCAGCGTTGAACCAGTGAATGGTGGACAAAGACGTGGACTCAACCAGATAGATTGACATAAACGTGAAAGAACACACGCGTACACCGTGTATGCACTAGAGCTGCATCAAATTCTGTGCTTTCCGAATATGGTCAGCTGTTCGATACGGCGCTAGAAATCGATTTTCTGGCAGTCCGTCCAAGTGAAGTGCACGGACCTGATGACTACCAGCTGTTATGGTTGAGACTGCTTCAGAAACTGCGCGGATATACACACGTGCGTGTACACCCACAAACACACAAGGTATACTGTACGTGCTGCCAGAGACAAGGATTGGGGGGTCGCAATAGGCAAAATGTAAGCCGCTACATCCACCAGCCCTAAGAGCATTAAAAAGGTGGGGGTACACAGAAAGACGGGGACGACGACAACGACGACAAGAACTGTTGATGCGACGGTGGCTGTTATTGTTGCCACAGTGGTTTGTAAAATATCGTCGTGTGTTCCGGGTTGAAAAATGTATAGACTATGCGCGTAAGGTACGCTCAACACCTCCCCCCCACTCTGTGGACAAGCCGGCAAACTGGACGAATCACATTCACAATATGGTGGGAACGTAAAGACCACGATAAGAATTATGCATTTAAAAAGGCAAACTGTGTGTGGTTTAATGTCAGAGTAACAACAGAGGCAGTAAGCATCATTCAGACAATCTACACAGTTGTGATGTTGGTGGGACCAATGGCAACGGTGGCGGTGGTGCGGCGCACAAGCTCACAATAGCCACATTACACGTGAGTGTGACTGGCTTTGCGTGCACCGTCACGGTGGTTGACCATGCGATGGTGAAGTATCAAATTAATCCGTCCGACAATCGCACGAGTGAATATCCATTGCGCATAGCCTCGTCACTGCTGCCTCAGTTGTCTCTTCCTCCCCTCCCCCCCCCCCAACACAAACACATGCTAGTCACTACACCCGATAACCACCACCCAGCACATCAACCACAACCACACACACACATGCAAAGTGGGAGCGATAAGGTGATCAGTCAATAGATTGAAACGGCGTGGAACTAAGACACACACACAAACCGGTAGGCAAATGCAACAACAAACCAAAAATGAAGGGAGGATGGTGATGCGACAACTAATCGGTTGAGGTGGCGTTCCTGATGCAGGCAGCAGTGGTGGTGGCGGTAGCAGAGACGATGAAATGAACAAGCCTAATCGATCGACCGAGGGCATAGGGTACAGGGTGAGGGTGAAGTTGGAGAGGTGCAACAGGCGGCGACATCCGTTATTCTGACGAACCTGGTACGCACACGTGCATGCGTGCACGTATACACACGAAGTCCAAGATGAGAAGCAAACGCGTTGCATCAGACAGAACAATTTGGGAGGATCACAGTTGTTAGGCCGAAAAGGCGGTCGGGTTGGAGAGCCGGATGATGAAGCATAACATGACGAGAATAGGTTGAATTCCGGTGGTGGTGACGACGACCGGCCAACAGATTGGCGGGTGGGAGTGCAGTAGTACTAGGCCGCGGAGAAAACGTTCAAGCGTGGGAATAGCGACAACAGCCATTAAGGCAAGATGTACGGGAGCTGGTGGGGATGATGTTGTCCGGTCGCTTCGATTTTACGTGCACCGAAAGCTACAACACAGGCACACACGCAAACACAAAACTAGTCCGCTCGAGACTGATTCGGAAATTCGCTCTCACAAACAAATATATATACGAAAGGGTTCGAACAACCACTAGCCTACTGAGTTAAGAGCCCAGATGAGAGTTAAAGCAAACAGACAAGCGAATATGATGCATTGGAATATGTGCCGAGTTAAGACCTTAACCAGAGTACGTTGCTCATGCTAAATGAGCTAGAATCAACATCAATATAATTAACGTGCGTATGGGTTCAATCGGTCACACCGACAAACAACTTTAAAGGGATTCGAGTACTAGACAAATCAACATATAGAGTGCACGGTGCGGATCATTGGGGGGCAAAAGTCACATGGTCAGCAACGTACGTCTAGCAAATGCCAATAAAAAATCGAGTACACTTGTCGAGTTCGTAGTTATAACCAAGTAATAGCGTAAACGATGATGAAACGCACGCATGCTTAGCAATTCAATATCATGAACTGTCAGATGAGTAGATATCACACATCGAAAATAAGCGATATACATACATATAGGATCAGAGAGCGCCCACCCCCCATCGAATTCGCATAACAAACAGGAAACACTGAAAAAGAATGCACATCATCCACCTCTGAGATTGTCTTCAAAGTTCTGTCAGACTGACATGGTCGATTCATCATACACATATAATGATTAGGTCTACAACAAATCAGACTACATGATCGTACCCGCATAATATGAAGTGTGTATGTACAAATTGTGTTGCATAGGCTCAACAAATGGTTTTCGATGTCTTGTCATGAGAGGACACACTGTGAGCCTCGATTCAACTCTACATATTGCAGCTCATCGTCCAATCCATTATTGTATCTCTCCATCAGAAGGTGTACACGAATAAGATTCGTGGCTAGGACCTGGTTGAGTAATACCACAATAAACATGCAGATATCAAAAAAGTACCAAGCTCACTCGGTGCACAACCAGAGACAAAGTGATTCAATCTTGCCATCATCATGAGGCACCTGTTTTTTTCTGTTACCGGTTAGTTAATGATGGTCATTTCAAGTTGTCGTGATTCACGAAGGCACTGGTGCCTTATCAGCAATTAATACAGCTCGACTGTTTGTTTGTAAGATATAGGCGCCTTGATGTTTGGATATAGACATACCTATTTTTAGTGGTTAGGTCATCTCCCATTTCCATTTTTTCTTCTCTATTTCTATACAGGGTTTGCTTTTTCTTCTTCGTGGTTGTTTCGCAGTTAAGCATCAGTGTGAACCACTGATGTATTGCTGTCTGTGATGATGATGATGACATAGGTCAACCAACAGTTACCGATTTCTACACTCTAGACACGAACGGCTAGCCGAAAAGATGATTCAGTTTGAAATTGCCCATGCCATTGGGCAGGGAACTAAAAGTGTACTGAAACGTAGATATGTTTTCACCAAGCCAAGTGTGGATTGTGTAGACGTTGTAGGGTGCGTTGTAGGCGTGCGTGATGGGTTGACCATGCCAGTCTGACCGAACCTTGAAGGCAATTTCTAGGATTTATTAATGGAGGTCCTTCAACAATCTCTCGGATGTTTAAGTTTTTTTGATGGGGGGGGGAGGACGAAGAGCTCTATGTATTAGTAACACGAAAAACTGGGAAATCGTACGCATTCGGGGACGGAAAAATTACGTCGAACATAGAGGCTTCGAAATCTAAAACACCTAATCTCCCTTTAGATAATCATAGAAAGGAAATTAACGGATACACATTACAGTATGAATTCAGTCAGTAAACACTTTCAACAGTTACATATATGGGACTGGCTTGAAATCAAAACGGCAGTTATCAAATGAAACGAGAATGACATACAATACGTTGACCTGAAACCAAACCTATCAGAGAGTGATAGTCCATTGTTGTTGGGTGCACAGTGCCAGTTGACCAGTACGGGTTCACAATAGCTTGGAATGCGTGGAGTTGCGAGCAATAATCAGGAAATTAACGGATGGTTTGGTAACTTGTTGCGACAAATGTTTTGCACCAGAATAGATAATGTTTCATACTCAATGTGTCATACTTACTAGCTGGAGTGTCAGCATATTCCTTAACCACTTAAACATATGTTCGTTAGACCAATTTCAAACATTGTCTCTGTTCTACGAATACACTTTTTTCCACAACAACAAGACTTCGTTATGATCGGGAACAAATACAAACTCAGTGATCAGCAGCCGATGTTATAAATTGAAAACACTTGACAAACATTTTGATAGCCGTGAATTCAACTATGAATACCATTCAGGATCCAGATCGGTTTATGATTTGTCAACTGATGAATTCATTTCATACTAGTCGCATGTGGTAACGTATGTGAAATCAAGTTACATCGTAATCTTTACAGTAAGGGATTTCATAACATGTGATAAAGGTTATCAGACCTATGGAATACACTTCTTTATGCACTAACGCATATAACAGTCAGCAAATTAGCCAAAAAGTTAATATGAATACAAAAGCTGTGATCAAATGTGAATGATGCTCCCCCCCTTCTGTGTAATTTCAAATATTACTGTTACTCGTTCAGTAGAATGCGACTGTCTGAACACATTTGAGGAATATGCAAAACAGGTGAATGAGTAAAGAAAACAGTGAGTTTCATATGGTAATAGAGAGTCAAGCATTCAACTCAGTTGTCTAACAATATGGATAAATCGTCTAATGCCTCAAGATGTATACTACCATCATATGAGCTACTACTACTACTAATACACATTGTGTTAAAACAGAAAAGTGGACAACCAATAATAATGTGTGACTAAACTCTGAATACATACAGATCTAGGTCATTAGTTTAGAGCGCTGTATCCGTGGATATTCCGGCTAGCGCTGATGCTGATCCTGACAATAGTTCATAAGGTCACAGGTTAAAAGGTGAGCAGAAATATGCGTAATAAGTAGACAAATAAGATAAGAAAATAATGCAAAAGCATGATGAAAAAGAAGAGCCAACAATCTCTCGGATACAAGCCCGTTAATGACTGCAGTACACTTCTATACCCAACAGAGTTCCCAATCATTGATGTTGATGATCGCATACTTTTCAACCTAGTAGACAGCAACTACGAAATTTCTTGACCTCTTTCATCTGGTTGCTCCACAATGATTCATTCAACGTGAAAAGACCAGAATCATGGTTAGTATAATGCTCCGCAAATCAATGCAACGCGCAGGATCAAACGCCACGGCAATGCAACAGAGGAAGATATGTCCGTGTGTAATGATAAAGTAGAAGGATTTGATTTTAAACAAGACGACAATTGGCGGATAACAGTAAAAAAAAAGTCTATGTAACATTCAATCTGCTAACATCTCAGAAGTTTACCAGTTGAATTAGGCAAAGGAATCTTCGAAGCAGTCATGCTCCCACAGTGCGGAGGCGAGGATGACAATTTGAGAGATCCATTCTGTTTGGTTTGAGCAGACTCGCCGGAATTCACTCCGTGGGGACTCGGAGTGACCCCACGACTTTCCGACCCGTTTGTTATGGAATTCGCGCTCAATGGTGGAGGACTGTCATTTAACGATTCTTTGCGATCCGGTTCAATGCTGTCCGGGCTCCGCGCGAGAGTATGCTCTGCACGGCTAGTCGCGTTCGACAAACATCCTGTCTTGGTGGCTTTAGCCGAGGATGCAGAAGTTGAACCTTTGCCGCGAACCTTAACGACAGAAGATAGTGATCAAAAACACGATATAAGGCAACTTAGATGAAACGGAAGAAAACATTAACTAAATGGAAGGCAAGAGCTCATCGTTACTGATCTCGAAAATCAAACTCAATATTCATTCTAAACCAATGATCATTAAATCATAAGTATGTTGAAAACAAGCAACGATTGACTAATCAGTGTGTGATTGTGAGAGTGTGACATTTTCGAAACTGTAAGAGTTACCAAATCACTGACTAATAGTAGAGGATTTTGGATTTATACAAATTGAACATCACTCGCAATCGATCGCAGTCACCACACTTCCACAGACTTTTCAGTCAGCCCCTTTCAAAAAAGGCACCATACTATACTATATTTCTGCGATTTCAGCTTGAAGAGAAGTCCTAGTCGTGGGGTTCTCGACTGGAGTTAATAGGACACATACTGTTTCTCCTCTCAAGACCATACGACAACCTGATCATTACTCACAAGCGAAAGTGGTTGAGCGGTCGTGCCTAATGTGAGGTCAATGGCGCAGTGGTAAACACGGTTGTCTTATGAAAAGCGTGGCCGCAGTTCTAGTCTCGGTAGTGGCAAGGATATGCACTATTGACGAGCTCTAATGAGAAAGAAACTCGAGTCTAGTGCTTCTTTTCGGAAGCGGCCGTCAGTTGGAAAGCCTATGGGAATGTGGCAGCCGCAATCAACCTAGTGATGTTCAATGTACAATTACTAAATCGACAAAAGAGCTGGACGTGATGATTACCAAACAATATGAGCCAACGCAAGGGAGATACCAGTGGCTATGAAAGAAAAGACAGTGTTGGAAACTAGTGACAATTTGATAAATGACTCCTTGGGGTTCGATTATGAACAACACGCTGCTATATCTCAGTTTCACTTATCATAAATCAGAGGAAGAGAGAGAACCGATAGTTCAGGATGACAAACTAGATACTGATGATTATTAGAAATGCCGCGTCACTTTGGTTAAACACGAACGTAACAAGCCGTGACGACGAGTTACACCGATTAACGCCTGCAACTAATTTGAAGAACGGTCATTTGGACCTCCACCTAGAAAACGGCATCTTCCCAAATAGAGCTCAAGCAACTAGTCAACAAATTCAGGGCAAATTGAGGAGCTACAATTTAACCGCCGCCATATTTCTTCTAGGTCCTCAAAATGCTTTGAGATGTTGGCGGCACGCTATTATGATAATCCATTCCTATTTTTTGAATAACCTGCGTCAATCCGTTCTGAAAACTCCTACAACGAGGACGATCGGCACAAACGCTTGCAATTTGGGTAGAATCCCAAAGGTGATGCAATTCCGATGTAAAACACACTCGCACGGAAAACCTGACAGTTCAAACTGAGGAAGTAGTGTCAATGTCAATCAGGCGTTCCGTGAAGAAATCGAATACTTGGAATGAAAGCGCAGAAATTTTCTCAATGATGATGGTAGCAACAACAGTCTATGTATGCGAAGTTCGGAACGAGCACAAACCAACCTGTTGCCATGGCATGTATGCACTGTAGCGATGGTCAGGCACAGATAAACAGTCTGTGAAACAGGACAAACACACGCACACATACATACATACCTTTTCTGGCCGATCACGAGTGTGTTTTTCATTCCACACACAGTCCTTTCAGAGGGGAGAGGGAAATCGGAGGAGGAAAAAAGAACAGAAAGGAAAAGAAACAAGAATAAGAAATTCCACATAAAAGTTCCGTTTGAATGGAATCATTGTCTAAACCTCGAGACAAACGGCCGGGAAAAGTGTGCGGTTAATGATCAGACACACATACCGACAAGATTAGCTGTAGTGCACACACAGTGGGTCAGATACGATCTCTGTGTTCATGAACACAGAATCGCACGACCGGAACAATCAAACGTACCAGGCCATTTTCGTCAGTAGCAAGTGCGGAGTTGCCCGGATCGTCAGCCGGTGCGACCGCGGACTGAATGAAGACAAAAATGGGGGGAACGTGAACCGAAGTAGGACTCTGGGATACAACACGGTCCCTATAACAGCACTAACATGTCAGATATATGCGCAGTTAAAGCACACACACACACTGTTATCGATGCTCAGTGCCGGTTAGCAGTAAGACCATAGGACTGGATTGGGTGGAAAGATTTTTTCAATAGTGTTGCAAAACCCTAATTCAAGATCGACTAGGGAGCGATGAACATTACGAATTGCACGTGAATAGGTTAGTTCATTGACAGCGTAAGCGTTCATCTCAACCAAGAGAACGAGAAATTGACAAGATAATGTCAACGGTTGTCCCGTTAAGACAGAGAGCAGCAACCTACGGCCCACCGTCCTAACATAAAATAACATCGACGGTCGCCAGTGTTTATGTGTGCCATCAAGTGTTCTCAAATATAGGAAATAAATTGCAAACCCGGTTGACTGATGCCCAGTCAAATGACGTGTTCTGTGTCTAGTCTCATCCAGTTTGTTATCGTCTCGCGTCGTAACACTGAGTCGCACATTAATCTGTAGTCATTGGCTTCAATAATTGGATATCATTTCAACGGACTAAATATTGCGAATAGTTTTTTTCATGTTATAGTACTATTCGTTTTAATTGTTAGCTGTAGGCCAATGTTTCCAAGACTGGACGATGTCTTCTTCTGAGGGACAATGTGTAAACATGGGGAAGTGTACAGGGAAGAGACACTTCTGGAAGTGAGGATGTGACCTCTTCTAGATGACATTCTGTCTGTCAAGCTGATGTGGTTGCCCTATGATCAGTTGCTGCATGGACACTTGAACAGATTAGTTTTGTGCAGAGTTACAATAAATAATGTAGTTAGCTATCACCGGTCTGATTGTGGGAGCGATGACGTCATGTCTATACAACTAAGAGGGCGACAGATTGATAAAGTTCGGGAACAACCGCACGCCGTGCACTCCTTCTCATCTTATTCCAACCCTGTGTTCTAGGGAGACACCATATAACATAGCAACGAGACAGAAGGACAACTCAGAAACCACTTGGATAAAAGCGGATACATGGAACAGCTTTTCAATTTCGAAGTAAAACAACGTCAAGCGGATTCCAGCTTAGCCAACGCTTTCCGAACTAGCGAGTTTGATACAGAATGATAAAAACTGAGCTATACAACATGGTGAAATCTGACACGGTAATGTCAGCGGCGAATCGGACTATGT
>JTDE01002613.1:80346-90377 GCA_014338405.1 Paragonimus skrjabini miyazakii
AAAACAACGTTGGCCCCGGCCGCACAGACAGACAGCTTATTCTTAGAGTAACTACGCGAAAATATGAGAAGAATTTCAACCAAACAAGACGGATAATGTGATGACAAAATTCACTGCCCAAGCATTCAGCAGGTATGTTTGAGCGAAGGTATCCGTGGGAAATGAGTAAGAATGGCTCAACAGGCAACTAATTTGATATGAACACATAAGAAACGGACTCACACGCTCTGTACGACGACGTTTTTCATCTGGTTGTACAGTTAGCAGTTCGTTAGGTCCAGGTGAATATGAACTCGTGCGCTGCCGTGAATATGAGTTTGAGACGGGCGTGGAGCTTTTAGGAGGCGGAGCAGGCGAATGAGTTGCGTTTGGGAAATAAGGTGAACCAAATGGGGTCAGTATGTTGGTATTGGTAGATGGTGGTGGTGGTGGCGGTAACAAATTAGTAGCGTTCGGAGTCATTGCGGGTCCTAGTAAGCTTTGCGGATGCAAGTTCGATATCGGCGGTCCACCCCCAGTTGAATCTAAATTGATCCCAGCGGCAGCTGCTGCGGCCGCTGATTGTGCAGCTGCAAAACTGGCCATGGTCGCCATTAGGCTGTGCGCATCCATCGGAGCTCCGGACGGGCCTAACAACCCTGGTGGTAGCCCGAATGCACCTGATGAGCTGGCAGCAGCGGCCGCCATGGCTGCAGCCATAGCAGCAGCAGCCGCTGCTCGCTATATGAGAAAAAGACAAGGAACAGTGATCTCTCATGTTTAGCTTACACGAAACCATGAACAATGGTAAAATGAATTTCGAAGTCTATCACGTACCGTACATAGATGACTGGAACGCTCACCAAGGAAAACGTACGACGGGCAAACCATGAATATTTGAATTACAAAACATAAGCAATCGCGAAACAAGTAGATGTATTCCCTCTCTAAATGCACAAAACCGGTACAGAGCATAACAGATATCATCAACCATATTAAACATGGGTCCATCTATACATAGTAGGCAGTATTAAACCGTTTAAAACATTGGGTTTTCTTGATTCAATAACGATAAAAGACATATATCGCGATATGTTAACATTTCCGTTACTTTCTTCAGTCACAAATGTAAAACATTAGAATATATAGGACATGCGGATAGTAACAACAATAGAAACAATCAACGGTTGAGTTTACATGAAACGGGGACTGTCAGCTGTTTCAGTATAAAAAAGCTGGAATACAACTGTGATGTTCTGCTAGAACAACGTTCGTGCAGTTAAGAGATGAAACACAACAGACTAGCATTGAATACCAGACCGTACAAATAATAAGTGAACAGAAATGTTATGCACAGCTAAATACAGCTAGTCGCTGTTTCTCGCACGATTTAACTGTATGAGCCTCCAAACGCTAGTCGCGGAGGCTCATACAGTGAACGTAAATAGCAAGAGCCGGCTGGCCACATTGATACCAGCCGCCCACCACCACGCGCCGACTAAACCGTGCCACACGGAGTGGTCATGGTTCGATCACCACCACCACCCGAGCGAACTAGCAATTGCCTCCAGGCCGGAAAAGCACGCGTGTTCGTGCTACCACCCCATAATGGAGACAGACGATCACACACGCGCACACGTTCTGACGTACGGACGCGCACATGGCGTGTCACACGACTATCATCAACACTACAACCCCCTCCCCCCAAAGCCCGGACAACCATCCGACAACACAAAGGTGTGGTTGTCCGTATGTAAACGTCGTAAACGTGAACTGGAGTTTGGTATACTGGGGTGGAGTGACCAAAGGCAAGCACTGGAGACAGAATGATGATGGCTTATGGGGTGGTGGTGACGTTAGCAAGAGGTTGGCTGGTTGGACGGTCGCCGTAGGCTGCTGATGTTGCTTTGTGCCACACCCAGCGCTAGCCAGTTTCGATTTAGAGATATGCCCAGACCGATGTATGGCATGAATGCACGGCGAAACGAGGTCATGGCAGACGTGCACGCTAAATCAATCCGGACGGCAACATGTAAAATAAACCTAAGGACCTCCGTACAGTTGACCATATAAATGAGACTGCAAGCCAAGTCGAAGCTCCCTCACAAGAGGTCAGAACTGTTTCAGGTGCGATATCGTAGAGAAACACGGTAGGAGTCCGGTAAATTGTGGCGTCTATTAGTAAATCGATCAGACTAGCGAAAGATTGAAAAATGTGCGGCAAGCACACGCAGATATCAAACTACCACAAACCCTGGGCCAAGGACACAAAGCTGTAATAAAATGGGTAACAGGCAGACCTCTACAAAATGATCGGTGCGTGCAATCATTACAAATCGTCGGTACGCCTGCTGAGTCCATTCAATAAGCCATCGTCAAACCATGCTTTTCGAATTCAGACATTTGATCGGCTGATATGATAAAAAAAATGATGTGTTGCAATTAGCCAATCTGATTAGTGTATCTTAATAATTAAGCAACGATACCGATTTGTGAATTATTCAAATTGATGTTCAACTCACACTCACGAATACACTGAATGTGCTTTGAGATTAGCGCAAGATGCAACAGTAAAAAAAAGGATGAAGCTCTCTAAATCATCATCTACACGGTGTACATACTCATGCTGTTAGGTTCTCATGACCTCAGGAAGCAGTAACAAGGAATCAGATTAATACACCTACCTACGGAGATGGTTGACATCATAAGGTGTGTGAATGTGTATATATGTGTGGGAACAAGGTTGAATGAGTGATTCAATGAACCAACATTGAACGACGCTATACATAACTACCATCTGGATTACCTAAATGGATAACAAATTGCATACCTAACACGTCTTTCACCATGGATTACACGAGAAGTTAGACAGCAACGTGTACGTTGGATCAAAATGATACCGTATGACAAGAAAAGCGAAATGAGTCAAGTGCTTAGTAAAGCCCATAGGTTGTTTATTGCAGCTCTCTGTGGCCCCTCAGTTTTCGATATAAGGACCTCTAACTGCATGTCAGTAAGCCACCTAATCGGACCACTTTTATCTTCATCTAAGTGAACCGATTATCAAATTTGGCGCTTTTCAACATCACACAACAGTAATGAATAAGAACCGTTTAGTATCCGCCTTGTAGATGGCATAGACGTACGTATTGTAGAACGTATAGACAATAACCAATTCATACAAAATGAACATTACTCACACTCAATCGCACCTGTCGCATTTCAACAGACCTCCACAATCAGTCCCCTTCGAAAAGAAAAACTTCCTTTCAATTTATATGATTCCCTAATACTAATAACCGATAGCCGATCCCGATGATGGATGGTTAAAATAAGTGTGAACGGAAATAAGAGGTAATCTTAATGAACACGAGATTCCAAACCAGCAAGATGTATCTACTCATTTTATTCAACTAAACAGTCAAATAACTGGGATTTTGCGACCATTTTATAATCTGATTACTTCAGAGTTGAATGAAATAAACATTAATATTGATGAATTCGGTCAGGCATGGTAAACGCTTAACTGATATACAGGGATATACACGTGACTCAATTACCACAGACTATGTTGATTAATTAATTGACCAACATGAAGATCCTCGAAATACACACCCGTGAATGCTCAAATAAGCATTCCAATTGATGTGGCCTAATCGACGAAGGCAACAATAGCCAAAACACTCCAAATCCGTTCATATGTTGATATGGTTAACATGTATACAAGGACATACCATTTACAGTCATGCTAATCCTACAATACAATGTGTTCCCATTGTTGTATGCTTGACATGTTACGAGGAATGTGGTCTTATTGCAACCAAAATATTGAAATGGATAACCACAGTACTGTTCTCAGGTGATGCAATAAAAAATGACGTCTGTGCTCGATGGTAGTGTTCTGATGACCTGATCATATAGAGGAAAATATATCAATTGGGTTTAGACCGAACTAAAATGCTGTTTTATTAAGAAATGTAATGTGCACATTCTAAGATAATAACGTTTGGACCAAACTGAACGCATTTTTATTTTGGAAATAAAGTAGCGTAGTGAACAAGCTCGATTTCGGTAATTCATCAAGAGGCTAAACTTACATCACAATGAAACTATAAATACAGTAAACATTGGGCTGATGGATTATTGAGTTTGGTCACATCAATATCAAGAGATTTTGTGCCACCAAACTAAGTATCCATTATCTTTAAAGTCGGGTTTTGCGTCCACGCCTAAAAGTGTCTCAACAGTTGAGTAACGACGTCATTTAGCACACCTGATGAATCCCAATCATTTTATGTATGACTGAAACGATTTTCTCAATCTACTGGTTGACATTGTTAATACACAAAAGCGTCAGTGTTTGTGTAAGTTCCGGTTTAGTATGAGCACATATAAACAGGAGCGGTACACCTTTCTGGAGTTTTTCTCAGAATCATCTTCAAACGTGTGCATAGCACAGTAAATCTGTTGGCGTGGCAAGACCAAGATCAGAAACGATGGCTACGTATCCATTTCACGTATCGGTAACGTTTATCAAACCACTCACATCCAAAAAATGCGACGGTAACGCGCGTTTTCCCGAACGGTTGTATCGGGAAGGCAAATCCGGAGGCTCATACAGTCGCGAAACCGGTGTCGTGACTGGAGGTTCATACAGTATGGTATGCCACATAGGTCACGCAAACATGGACACACACCAGGCGGCCAACGCTGTGCAGTCACCCCACCACGACAATGTCGAGAGGGCGGCGGCAGAGAGGAGAGTAGTGACATTAGCTATATATACGCGAAGGTGGAGGTGGCAGAACAGGTCCGACACTGACAGTGGTGGCGGTGGGGTGGAGGTGACAGATGCACCACGTTAGAGACGACATAGACGGCCAAGCTAACACTGGCCTCGTGACTTGATGCCACACCACCACCACCAACCCAGGCAGCCAGGATGGTCGAGTGCCAGACCCATAAGGGCTTGGACAGATTGGTTTTAAAACGACAAAAGTCGAGCGATCGAAGAAAGGACAAACACGGAAAGATGCGGGGCGCAAGGACAGGATGGTGTGTGAATCGGTGGCAGCATTACCAGATTCGGAAAAATTCGGTCGCATATGGGCAGTGAATACGGTGAGACGGATGAATGACATTGGAAAAATGCAGCTGCGACCTCTGTGAGGCTGAATGAACCAACGAGCAAAGGTACTTAATATTACTTTAGCAAAGTTTACAAGCAGGATATGGGCGATTTTGCACACCGAAGCTGATAGTATGCAATACAGTAGCAGCGGCGGATGTGTAAGTACACGACAGTTATGCAATTATGCAGGTAAATCATATTAACAATGCATATCTATGATGCTGTGGTGTGCACGTTCCTCCCTCTACCTGCAACCTCCTTCTGCGCGCCATAAAACTGAACATCAACTAGAATTATGCAGCCTAAGGACAATTCGGGCGTGCAACCAGGTTATGTTGGAGATATGAACACAGCAGGAGACAGATAAGGTCACGACAACTATGGACACACACATACACACGGGGGTTTATCACCAATTCTTCAATGTCGCATCGGGCTGAGCAACTGGCGCAAATGGAGTGTTAACAAAGACTATTTTCGAACGCACAAACACGGGTTGATGTGCTTGACTGAAAACGCCTCAGTAAATTGGAGAATGTGTCTCGGTCTGGAGTCGAACAGGATATTGAACGCGTTAGCGACGTCCTCCTCGTAGCCCGTCCTGCGTGTGGAATTAATGATCGGTCTATCGAGGCAGCTGTCGTAGTCAGAGCGACCACCTGGGTTTGCAACCACTATGGATAGTGCTGGCTGATCAGAATAGCGTTCATCAAAACCATATGAAAAATTGTGAGTTACGCGGATTTCATTTGATCACTCAGGTTCCCTCTTCTTCCTCGATGACACGAATAGTTGCACTGCAGACTGTACTACGCGAAACTGAGTGAAGTAATCAGTTGTTCAGCTAACAGACTGTCCATAAGTAACATCCCAGAAAATTCTTTTTCTTGAGCATCATTATTGAGCAAACAATTCTCTGAATTTGTTCCTTTTTTATTTTTGATAAGGAATAATGGAACAAAAAAATCAATCCTTTCTTTTAAACTATCACTGGTGTATATTTGTCTCGTCCTGGAAAACAAGGTGTACACTAGATTGCTTTTGTATACTATCCGGTAAAGACAACAAAAACGCGTATACTTGCCAATCAGTGTTGGCTCCGTGCAACCCAACCGTCGTTGTATTTGAATTATTGGGACATGAGAATGTGGCCTGAATGTTTCGTATGCATAGTTAGGTGGTTGGATGTACCGAGTTTTGTGTGAGTATGAGCCGTAAATCATCACAAAGCGGAGCACATTTTACGGAACTGATGATTTTCTTTTCAGAATCAAATTCCATTTAAATATAGTCCGACGAATTATTTGCAACAGCTACATCAATGCGGTGATAACTGTAGTCCTCAAAATGAAAGTCGCACTTTGTTTACAACAGGTAAATTTTCAATATCAACAGGTAGGTGTGAACAGTGCTCGACTATATAATTACAAACATTCTTAATTGTCATGTCTAACGGAATGAGGAGTTGATGTTAATCGTCCATAACTGTGATGAACTTACCTGTTTTCATCATAACCCACCAACACGTGCGTGTGTTCGGATTGTAAGAAATGTTGATCCGGAAAGCATCGCATGATCAAACACTTACTTAAAATAGTATTTAAAATTTAGCCGGAAGATACCAGATCTGGACTTAAGATTAATGTATGGGAAAATATACAATCAAGTTTTAAACATAACGTCATTTTAGCACGAGACTATCCGGCTACGTTTGCCCATAAAGCATCATAAACTAAGGTTTACGATCCGATAAACCTATACCGGTCACAATCCCACATGTATTTAACTCCATGTGTTTTTCGAACACAAGGTCATTCGTGATTGTGTGAATACATGATACCCTGTCTGAACACATTGCTGTGTTACCGGTACAGATGAAAGAAACTAAACGTCACCGATTCACAGAAGCACATCCAAATTCACCGTTGAATACAGTATGTCACCGCGTCGATATGCAAGTAACGAATACAATTAAAAAAAATACGTTAACTAGGAAGCATTCCAACCGCTCACATGTAGTACATCTTTATATTTAGTGGCGGGTTTGAGTTATTGAGGTGTGTTAAACAAGCTAACTGTATACTATATACATCAAACACCATTTGTAAACATTTACATCGCATAAAAGAGCATAATTCAGATGTAACTTAGCAGAACGCGAAATTGCATTTACCGTTGGCTGTGCCGCTTGAAAGTTGTCAAACAACAACACCTTATTGGCAGCATAATCAAGATCAGTTAGTCTTTCATCAGGTAGGAGGTTCACGTCGACATCTTGTGACTGCCGGAGAAAATCCTCCATTACTTCGTCCATGACGAAATTGAACAAGAATGGCGAGACGGGACAGCCTTGACGTACACCCCTCCTGGTGCTGAAACTGTCAGACAGTTCACCGTAAAACCTAACCTGAGCCGAAGTATGGGAGTAAAGCGTCGATAGTATGTTCACATACTTGGTCGGCACACCCCTGCGTTTAAGTGACTCTAAAAGTGTACATCGATCCACCGAATCGAATGCACCCTTATAGTCGAGAAATACGGCAATTGTTGGCCGGCGGTACACATGGGGCTGCCCCGACATTTGACGAAGGGTAAAAATGTGATCTATACAACCCCGGCCAGGACGAAACCCTGCTTGTTCTCGTCTAATGTTTGACTCCCGAACTGCAGTAAGTCGACGAAGTATAATGGATGCCAGAATCCTAGAAGTGACTGGGGTCAAACTAATTCCCCTATGGTCTTCGCAAGAGCATCTGATACCTTTCTTGAATATAGGAACTATCATCGCGTGACTCCAGCACGGAGGAATGGTCTCCGTCGTCTACACAAGTTGAAACAGCTGAGTCAAGGCCTCTACTAACACCTCTCCACATGCTTTAAAAAGTGTCAGCAGGTGATCATATGGACCGGCATTCTTATTACGATTAAGAGCTGAGATGCGATTGCAAACCTCAGTCTCAGTGGGTGGTTCTAAATCTACCGACCAAGGTGTTACATCACAAGTTTGTGGTGGCAACACGGTGGAAGCAGGATGCCAGCCGAATTGACCCTCAAAGTGTTCCGCTCAACGTTCTAACTTTCTGAACTTACTACAGATTAGTGTGCCATCGGTTTCGCTGATAGCTTCACTGGTATAACCTAGGACATACAGTCGGAAAGATTAGAACAACCAAGCTGGAAAACTCAAATTGTGACATCCCATTGACGAGAATGCATCGTCAGTGACTGTTACTTTGGCTTAATTACTATAATACAGGAAAAACTGCAAAATAGGCCAAAACAACAGCAGGAGAATTGATCTGGTAAACATTAAAACAAGGCAGTCACCTGCTTCTCATCGAGGTTTTTGTCGCTCATAATTGCAGACAATGTGGCAGGAGACATCATTGGTGGAAATGGAGGCAGCCCACCGGTCATATCCGACGGTAAGCCAACCGCCAAACGAGATCCTGAGGGTGAAGCAAATGAGGATGAAGTGGGCGAGAATGCATTCTGTCCGGCAGAACCAGGGGTCGCATGATACGGACCAGAAAGTAGAGCTGAAGAGGGAGTTGTGGTGGTAGACGATATTGGATTGGGCATTGGTGCACCTGTACCTAGGTTAGCATTTGATCCGGGAAAGGGTGAAGTGGTCATATTGTTTAAATGCGCAGGCAACTGAGATGGGTAGGCGGGATTACCGTTGTTAAGTAGACTGGTAGACATTTGATTCAGTGCCTGACCAGAACCACTGGGTGGGGGAAATCCAGCAGCAATGGCCATCGCCGCAGCCACAGCAGGATGGGATTGTGCTAGGCCGGATAGAAATGCAGGTGATCCACTTGGAAGAGAATTTTGTGGATTGCTGGCACATCCAAGTCCACTATTAGTTGGGGTGGTAGTTGACGATGGGACCATCAGCTGTGGTAAGAACGGGTTCGATGGCATGACCAGATTGCCAGGATTGTGGTTGGTTAATGTCGGAAGGCCACCGGATAGGCTATTTATGGTGTTGGATTGCGCGGCAGAAATAGGTCCAGAATGACAGCTCAAAGAAGACATGGGCTGACTTGTGGAGATTTTGGAGCAGGACATTGAAAAAGGATTAGCACTATCAGTCAAATTTCCAAGATTCGATGTGCTAAAATTAGATGGGAAGTTTCCAGGTAAGCCGGCTGATCCGGCGGCCATTAGTAGTTGTTGCTGTTGTTGCATAGTCTGAAAATTGGCAAAAAACGAGCATGAATAAGTTAGTGAACACAATTTGCGGAACTAAAGTTGACATCACCAAGACGGTGAGAGAATACACATTGTGAGATGCAAGTAGTTCGTTCATTGGTTAACAACATAAAACATTCGATAATATATGTATAGCGCTCGAAGGTGAGACAATGAACGTCATATAGGTATATACAAGGACACACTAGACTGTTTCAGTCACATAGCAACGAGATTGATTGCGTCAGCACAGTCTGACAACCGACAGCCGGTTTGTGATCATAACTCAACTACAGACAACTTCGAAGAAGTAGGTCCTCATCAATCTTCCTTACAAAGAGTACCACAATACTAACAGTGTGGGCCGGACGTTTAAACCTGTTATCAGTTGTGCCTGTTGTGCTGGGGTTATTACTTTCCACCTGCTTGATAAATTTCATTCGGGAAACTCTAGTTCCTATGTCATCAACCAGTTAGCCTGCGGTAGCGGTGAGCCATGCGTTAGTAAAACGGACGGAAGCTAGCAATAGAGAACAGTGGCGCATAGAGCAGACAACAACGCAATATGGGTATTTGAACTTCGGAGCAGAAAAAAAAACGTCATCTTCGGTGATCATCGTCTTCAGCTTTCAGCCCCAACCTTAGACACTACGGCTTAGGCTGCTAGTGATCCACAGAGTAGTTAATTAATAAACAGATACAAGCGTAAGGAGCATAAAAATCC
>JTDE01002613.1:90477-108824 GCA_014338405.1 Paragonimus skrjabini miyazakii
CAGCAACGTTGTGGCTACAAGCTCACCATTGACCGCGACACACTCCCATGTCAATGTTTTCAACCAGCGGTTCGGATGGTTGCAAGCCCCTCCAATGGGGTAGACAACATCCACCAGCCATGCTCAGCGGGATGAGAAAGGCTTTCATGGCCGGTGAACACGTTATTGCCTGACCGTCTTGCGGTTTCTTCCAAATATCAGTAGACACATTGAACAAAGTGCAGAGCGACAGGACACAAATGCACTTCGTTTTTCGACGGACGACTGTCGGGAACGTGATAACTAACTACATAACCTTCAACACCCACAACTGAATGACCTGGCTCAGGACAGCTGAACTGTTTCCTGAAATGTTCCGCTCATCTGTCGAGTTGCCGCGACAGATTGTAAATTCGTGACCCATCTTTTTCAGATGGGGTTTCATTATCACTTTGCTCACTGTCAGTGCAACCACGAATCAGAGAAAACAGCAACCGTCTATTCCTTGATAAAAGTGACCTCTCCATTCCTTTAGCCTGCTCGGACAAGTAAGCCTCACGGGCCTCAAACAGACCGTTCGCAAGTCTGCGTTTCAGCTCACGTCGGTCCTTATCGTATTCGGAGTCAAGAGGAATCTACCGCCGTTTGTTCAAAAGCTCGGCTGAATCAGCAGAAATCCATTTCTGTCGTATCTGTGGTGCTTCTTTAGTACAGATTTAGTTGGCAGAAGGTTCGCGTAACTGTTAATATTTCTGCCTAGTGCTCGTATAGATCCCTGCACCGTTAAGGCCCATGCAATTTATCTGACAGCGTTGTTTGATAGGCAATTGGTATACCGTCATAACTCAATTTCCAACGGAACATGTTATGTTTGCAAAGAGGTGATCTTTAAGCAAACGACAAACACAAATCAGGCACGAACAATGGGCATTGTGTGAGTCAAGATGGTTACTCCAAAACGAACAACAGTCTTTAATGGAGCAAAGCGGCCGCAAACCGACGGCGATGCGATCGATTTGTGTCCGTGGTTAAGTGGCGCAGAACAGTTTCTACTCGATCCATTGCCATCACTTGCTTGTTAAAATTCACAACTTGATGTGTGGAGTCTATGAGATGCGCACAATCGTAATGGCTGATCGCCATCTTCAGCACGTCGTCCCGGCTCCCAACATACAACTTAGCGGCTTCTATTTTGGAGTAGCACGGGCACCTGAATTATGTCGAAAAGGATGGGTACTGTTTTCCCTGGTTCGTGGTTGCACTGGAAGTGGACAAAGTGATAATGAAACCCCATTTGAAAAAGATGGCTCACGAATTTACAATCTGTCGCGGCAACTCGACAGATGGGCTGAACACTCCAGGAAACAGGTCATTTAGTTGTGGATGATGGAGATTGTGTGGTTAGTTATGACATACCAGAAGATCCCCCACCAGATACCGAAGTGACTTTGCAATCTATGAGAATGAGACGTAATAAAGCTCCAGATACGGGTTTTTATTCTCCAACTCTTTTAAAAAGTGACAGTGAAGGATTGCTGCTTGAACTGACCACACACTTGCGTTTTCTGGGAAGCCGAGGGGGTGGTTCATATCTGGTGCTTATCAACAGTCGTTTCTACTATCAAAGGTACCAGGATATCATGTGACAACCACAGAGTTATTAACTTTTTCCTCATCGCATTTGACCAAATTGGCATATCTGACCCTGGTAGAACTGAAGTCTTAGTCGGCAAAGGTTAAGACAGCAAGGACACCAAACATAACGTTCACCAATAACTATCGCGAGTAGTTTCTAGACAACACCAGAATCCTTTGAACTGTAGCCGGGAAGAGCGAAGTGGAGCTAAAGTTTTCTCATATCTCTACGCCAGAATTGTGGATTGTCCATTAAGCACTTTTATCTAGCTAGTCCCAGAGTGGGCATGGATAGGCATGCGTAAAACCTGTTCGCATCAACTTAACCGATGGAGTGAGACTATATTGCGAAAAGGAGAGCTATCTGCTCCTTACAAACGTCACCGTAACTCAACCCTGCTCACGTAGTGGTGCCATCACAAACAAGTAATAGTCTGCAGACAACGATTGTCAAAAGCTAACAACCAACGGACTCCATTAACACGGAGCGGCCAAATTTCGCAACCGTCAAAAAGTATCGCGTGAACAATCGCCTTGAAAATTTTCCTTTTTAATGAAAAGCGGATGTTACGCCGGCGCAGGAGATACTTTGGATTAGCGAATGCCAAACCGGCGTTGGTGACAGGTAGGAATATCTTTCCACTAACATCATCGCCAGCTGATACAACCCCAAATTCAACAGGACTTCCAACTGGAGTCAAACTGTCCCCGACCGGTGTGAGTAGTGGCACAAACCGTAACCAGTCTCGATCAGGTACTTTGCACTTACAGTACACAAGGTACAAACATGTTGGGATAATGTCACAATTAACCCAAAAATGTTTTTCTATTCTTAACACTGTATGAGTCTCCGCTTGAACACTATAAGTACGGTGGAGTTTTCCAGTGTATTGGACAAACGTTTGGTTGAGATCAAATATACCCTTGGCTGAAGGTTCCCTGTCTTCTTCATTTGCGGTAGTACGTGCGTCGTCGTATAGGCCGTGATAACGTGAATCGTTAGTGCAACCGTCGTAGCTAAGCCGGGTTATAGTGAACGCCCGGCGTTAGTAATTGTTCATCAATTGTCAATCCACGCGATTCATAACAAAACCGTGTTATGATACCTACATAACCAAACGATCTAGGGCATTTTGGGCTCCATGTACACCATCATCAAGCAAAGCGATATCAAGAATCCGCTTCAACGACGTTTTACATTAACGCTGAAAAGACTGCCGAGAGCTTTGTGCAGTACTCCGTTGACAGCAGAGGTGAAGAGAAGAGATGGTACAGCCTTGTCGCATCGGAGAACGATGGCAAGTTTATCATGGACTCTAGGCCTATTCGAAACCTGGTGGCAGAATGCCCTTAGAATGAACAGACTGCATCATCATCATAGACAGCAATACATCAGTGGTTCACACTGTTGCTTAACTGCCACAGACTCACTGGGTACTCCATCACCCATCGAAAATAACAGCGCTGTCAACAGAATTAAAAACTGTCATGTTATTCAAGAACATGACTGCTGTTAGACATTGACAGACATGGCGTTCCGGCTGCTGATAGAGGGTGTAAGAATGATCAACAAATCTGTGTGAACCTCAGCTTGCTCTCTGCGACACTATTCCTTGAAAAATATGCAGAGCATAACGGTCACTAACCGTTTTGGCACAATTGAAGTAAAATTGATACCTCAATTGTCGGTGCACAGGTTGCGCTGACCCTTTCTGAAGAAGACGGGACTTTTATAGTATACCGGACTTCAGAAAACGGAGTGAACAACCCTCCAACAACCGCATCTTTAAAAAGAACTCTATGATTCGTGACGTTTATGAGAATGAACCTTTGCTTTTCCAAGGGACACGAGAGTCGGAATAACTAGCGCAGATAGTCAGTTGAATCGCGGAAGAAAGTGCTCTGGTCAACGTTTCACGCGCTTCTGCAAGTTATGCACTGGTGAATTGTCCACGTTAAAGGTTATTTTACCAACACCAGGCCGGTTGGTAACGGAAGCCCGGGTAGGATGTAATAAGTTTCAGGAATTTCCGGGTGGGGCAACTAAGTACACCTCAGTTGCACGACGAAACCATTATGTGTCGTGATCTGCTTGCACATATTTTGCGAGGTCGTGCTTCATGATGTGCACCAAGAATTCCGAGAGAATGCCAGTGGTTCACAGAACAACAAATCAAATCACAGCAATTAGAACAAGTTGTCCGGTGGTATGAAGGCAAATCCACTGGGATGATCGGTTTGACAGCTGGTTAGTAAAGCCTGTTTAAGAGTAACCATTCGGGCTCGTTCCATAGGATGCAACCGAAACATAAACAAGTTGACGCAAACCGACGTGTGATCAAAGTTCAAGCAGGTCATCCAGCACGAGCGGTAAATTTGCACACAGCTTCGACATCAGCAGCCAACTGCAATGCAGCTAACCGTGTTCACATGTGTGACGAAAGAGGGCTCCAGTTGAGGTGACGACGCTGAGTGGCAAATGTTCCTACTGTCGAAGAAGAGACGAGGGTCTAAGTACAAACTCAGTAGTCTGTTCTAGAGGAATTCGAACTAGCCCCTGGGTGTGCTTCATCTGACGATAAGTGATCGGCTGAGGCATCCAAGTATCCAGTCAGAAATACAACACCAGTCCAAAGTGTTAGAAAAAAGCCACGGAGACGCTGGTAGATCTGATCCTTGATTACCTCTTGCCTGTAAACAACTGGTGTATGCAAATATAACAGCGCGTCCGTCATCCGTAACTTGCTCACATCTCACAAATCCTCGAGTCTCGTTGAGCCAGTTCGGCTGTCAAGTGGGACTCAGTCCAACGGAGAAGCTTTGACTTTATTGTCCATGACGACACCGGTACCCACTTGTCAAGATGCCAATGCTACAAGGTTTCCCAGGAAGCGCAAATAGAACCTTGCGTTGAAGGCAGATATGGGCGACAACTGGATTACAGAGCTATAACATCATCATCATCATCATTTACCATGACAGCCACGAGCCTGATAAGAAGGTATTGTGGCCCGGGCAACCGCTCACCTCAACAGTGACGTGGGATATCCTAGAAATGTTGCTGTAAAGGTTTGAGTAACAATAACAAGAAAAATAGACGACTAGGCGAAATAAACAGAAATTGTATGGATGCAGACATGCCAGTGATTGCAGCACACCGTCATCTCGGATAGCGTTTCTAACCAGCGCTTTGAGTGATCACGAGGACCCCAACCAGGTAGGCGACACCTACCCACCTTGCTCAGTGGAGCAGTCGAGGTCTACATATTTCGTGGCCAGGTTGTTGCGTGACCACCATTTGGTTTCACCCAACTGTTGGTGGTCTCAGTATACAATGCCCGGTACAGTAAACGATCAGATGACATACGGAGTACGTGACCCAACCATCGCAGGCTGTGCAACGTGATGAGTTAACCAATTGATCACGCACCTCGAACGTTTCGGAATACCCGCCAACGAACGGCCGTATTGCACACGCGATCAATCCACTTAGTTTGGGTCAACTGGAGGAAACACCGAAGGTCAAACACAGCAAGTGTGCTCTTACCTTCGCTATAAATAGGCCACGTTTCCGAACCGGAGAGCAAAACAAAACCTTATCAAGCTTTATGTACCTTTTAGCGATAACCGGACGTCTTTTCGACGCCACAGATGACGCAGGCTGGCAAGGGCAAGTCGTGTCTTTGACACCCTCGCTGATATTTCACCAGCAATATTACAGGCTGATGAGATAGAGCTACCTAAGCATGTGGAACTGTCCACAATCTAAAGTGGATTGCCCGCAACAAAAAAGGAAGGGGTGGGAATGTCCAGTCTAGAAGGAACATTTTGCATTGTGAAGGTGCGAAGCGCATTCCATACAAACCAGCCCAGTCACTCATCGTGTCCAGCATGTCTTTGGTAGAGGGGCTAAGTAACAACGTGATCCACATAGTCCATGTCGGTCAACCTACCATTAAGAAGAAGCTGAACACCAAGCTCACTGGATTCCTCGAGCGTACCTTCCAGAATGTCGCCCATGACAAAACTGGACAGGAATGGGGAAGTCGGACACCACTGACGAACACCACTTGAAGTGATGAACGCCCGAGAAAGTTGTTCATAGACTCTCATCCTGCTTACACAGTGAGCATACAGTTATCTCAACGGATTCACTGGAACTCCTTTGCGGCGAAAACAGTTCCAGAGAACGTTACGAGCAACGAGATTAAAAGCATCCTTTAGGTCTAAAAAGACCACGACCGTCTGCTGCACATAAGAGTGCCGATGTTTCAAGATCCGTCGCAGGGTAAAAATGTGATCAACGCACCCTCGACCGGATTGGAATCTTGTCTGTTCTTGACATGTCTGACTTTTTTTGGGCCTAGTGAGTCGAGGTCAAATGAGAACAGTGGGTAATTTGGACTTAACACACATCAGACTGATGCTTCTGTGGTTGTCACATTGACTTCGGGCTCCCTTCCTAGAAATGGGAATTACCGTTGATAAGTGCTGATCATGGGATACCCCTTCAACTTCTCAAACCGTCTGAAGGAGTTTTCTCAGTTCTGATGTCAACTTCTCGTTACCATCCTTGTAAAGAGGAGAGAGGAGGTCTGGTCCAGAAGCCTTGTTACGCTTCAATAACTTGAGCTCCAGAACCACTTCTGCTTCCGACAGAGGGCCATCTGGAACGCAATAACTGAACATTGGGGTCTCGTCGTTTACATGGTCTAGTTGGAGCCAGCTGACCTGTTTTTCAAAATGTTCAGTCCACCTGTCAAGTATGGTGATTTGGTCTCACACCAACTCGACGACCAGTACAACCACGGAACTATAACATTAAACACGGGCTTTCTAAAAGTAATGTATATCAATCGCAGGAGCTCCTAATGCGCGAGCTACGCCTACCTGTTGTCCTGTGCGCAATAAGGTATACTCATTGAAAACCATCAGTTTAAAAAGGTTTGCAGTAGAAAAAATCAGCAGCATTAAGTGTCGTGTGACTTGGCAAGCCTGAAGAAGAGGCTACATCGGAGATACATGTTTAAGCTGGGTTTTCGTTAATATCACTATAGCAAACGATGGCATCCAGAGCAAATATCGGGGCAACATTGATGTCACCAGTAGGTTATATCATTGTAAACGTATGGTGGGGGTATTTCACAAGCCACGATATGGCTAGCTGGCGTTTTAGGAATGATCAAATCGAGTGTGCCAATAAGCGTGCTGATTTCGCTACACAGACTTCGGCAGTTCGGAAAAACTATGTGAATGCTAACTCAGCGTTTGGAGTGCCACACTATTTCATGCAGCCTGGGCCGGATTGTAAACAACAGTTTCGCGACCGGCGTGACGTAGAATGAAGAGTCTGATGCAAAAATTTAGTTTTGCAGGGCATTCTCTGCCATCTGAAAAAGCTCTTATGGAGAGTGCTTTAGTGATTACCGAGGTAATTAGAAACAGCGTGAAACCAAATATAAACGTAAACGATAGACTGATTCATTCCAGAACGCCGACGAAACCGTATAATCGGTTATATAGTGACCCCACTACATACACAGTGTCACAAAAGCATAAGTTATCTAGAGCACACACTCGGTGAGCAGCATCTATGCAAACACACCAAGTCCAAGCTGGACAGAACTGTATACAATGAAACGTTACACGTTTTGTCCTTCAAGAGGCATTTCACTGATATCACAGACGACAGGAGTTAACAAATGCCACCCGGATTTTGGCCAGACGTCAACAGAAACCAATACACGATCCATTACGGCTAATACAACTACCCAGGTAAACCAGCTTCCTAACCACCTCCAACTCGTCACCACAGAGCATTTAAGCAGTAAACAGCATGGTGAACAGCACTGGACGGAAAACAGACGGGGGCACTACTACTTTTAGCGGATCAACAGTTGTCTCAGATAGGTCGTTTCCATTTAGTGAAACCGTCGGTTAGGTAATAACTCCATTTTCGATGTTCTACGGAAACTTTCGAACAATTATTTTACTGACCTGATGAATTTTAACTTCGTTGTGAATGGTATAGTCGTGGCAGTCTTGAGTTGCAAACAGTAGTTGAACAACTAATATAACTAAACTCAGGTTACCAGAATGACAGACACGGTGTTCGGTAATCACTTAAAATAACCTAGTCATCACTAACTAATATCAATTAGGATGGCACATCCTGTTACACCAGTGATTTCTGCTATTTTAAACTAACACGTTGAATAAGTGTGCATTTTCGGGTTAAGCGAACATAAATATGCCCGGATTAAAGGTGAGTGTCCACATTAGTCTAATGTGTCCGTTTTACATCGGAAGGCCAAAATATATGCAAATAGTTTGCGACCTCAAAGCCAAGTCAAAACTGCAATGTTACCAGATAGTGATGTTAGAACGTCACCTAACAGCACATGCACACCTGGCAGGGAATCCGTGATTTGAAAATCGATTTTCCGGAGTGAACGGACGGCCAATTACTTACCTTAAAAAGATCCATTTGATCAAACGGGGAACCCATTGCGCCATTCATAAGCTTTGAACTTTTCATGTCCTCAAGCTGAGGCTATTAAAATCATTATTCAAAAGACAAGGGACGTACAGCAATAAGATTGTTCAGCTCCGAGATGGTTACCTGCTTAGCACGCTCTACTGCGGCGGCAACCTGTGACTGATGCTACGTGTGTAATTACAAAAAGGAGAAAGCAAACCTCTTGGGAAAGAAAAGGGATGACTTGAACAAGTATAGCACTTAAACGTTTCGCAATCTCCATCTGAAAGGGACTTGGATTACCCAGATGAGTGCTTACTTGTTTATGCATTTCTACGTTTAAACCATAAGTGAACTCGTAGTATAGAAAATAATGACGCTGTAACTCCGTTTTTTCTTGCATAACTTTTTCGTACTCTACTTTTAGGCTAGAGTGGTTAGGACTATCCAAAGATAAGGTTACTTATGACATTGTTGTTGCAAGCTTGATAGCTCGTCTTTTATTTTGTCACAAGCATCCGGTACAGAAAATTTTGCATGTTGTCCCGACTGAGAGTTGGCCTTGTGAAAAAGACGGTTAAATCACCAGAAATATGTGAAAAGGCATACCGACGGCCTGGACGAATACATAGCTCGCCGTCCGTTGTGAAGTGCGTCGGGGCGTCGAGGTCAATTGTGGTGAAGGTCGCGGTGACCCTGAATTAGCAGACCTTCAGATTTTGTTCATTACAACAAAATTAGATCACTCGGTAAATATGGAATGAAATGCGATTCTGCGATTTAGCGAGTGATACACTGGTTCAGAGAAGAGGTCCTAGGTACCCGGTCCCGGTCCCGGTCGGTTTTTCTTGTCCAGTGTCAAGCGGGCGTCTGATGGCCTGAATTGCAGACATTGAAAACAGGGTGTAGCACCGCTCTTGGGATCACAGCAAGTACGGAGAACGGAGTAAGATTATTTGCATAATGATATTTCAAACACGTGAGAATCAGGAAATGTTTCGAAGCGATCTCCAGAAGCGTTGCTAACGGCTTCAGAAGAAGGACTGTTCCAGTGGTTAATATTGGGTTCAATGGTTCAATCATTGATGGACGGAAGTGGGAAGCCACGGTTTTTGATGGTTTCGTTCCTCCAGGCAAGGAATCTCTGTACCAGAGAGATAGCTACACGTCGCAACTTTTCTTGGTTGTATCAAAGGGCTAAAACAGAGAATAAATAGACAAATAAATAAACAAATAAATGCACGCTTACTGTCATTAATCTCTCAATACTATAGCCGGATAAACATACATAATCAGGTGTGAGCTATTCAGTTGGCGAACATATACAAGTGGCTGTGTGCAGGATAGTATGCTGTGGCTCGGACCAAGTGTTAGAGTAGCGATCCAGGCGAAATTTGAACGCAGCGACTGTCGTGGCACTCACGATATGTTCTGGCATCGGGCTCCAGGCTTTGCAGACCCAAACCAGGGAAGAAATTGTTTCCTAGCTTAAGTCTGCTGTGTTAACATTTTTTCCCCCAAGGAATGCCCTTTGAGTGGGCTAGTATCCGCATAAGTGAGCATGGATCTACATGGATGGCTAGGGGTCCTCAGAATCATGAACGCTAATATTAGATCACCACTCTGTCTGCGGTATTCCAGAGAGAAGTTAGTTAGCCCGTGAAGCCGCTCAGTGTAGGGTTTTGCGCTCAACCCACGGACTGCTTTTGTCGCATGTTTATGGACAGTTTCCAAAATTAGTTCGTTCTTTTGTAAGTGAGGAAGCCAAACAAGGGTCCCTTGCTCGAGGTGAGGACGAATAATGCTGTTGTACAGGTGATTGAAACATGATCGCTCGAAATGCCCAAACAAACGCTTCAGAAGCGCCAGTACGCTACTGGCTTTCTTGGCGCTCGCCTCAGTAGTAGGAGTGCTCGAGAAGTTTTGTGTCGCAACAGTACCGAAGTTTTCTTCCGTCAGTGACCTGGAGCCGTACTCCGCCCAGGTAGTAAGGAAAATTGTGCTTCTGCTTGATATGCATAGCTTTGCACTTGGTGGTATTGAACTTGATTGAGTTTGGTTTAGACCATTTATAAATCGTACTAGTATCAGCATGCACGGCGCTGGCGTCAGAGGTGTTACGCACAGTACGCCAGACTTTGATATCATCGGCAAACCGTAGCAGTGGAGTTGATATTTCAGATGGCAGATTATTTATGAAGATAGAGAAGAGTACTGGCCCCGGGGTGGGGCCTTGTGGGACTCCGCTGGGGCTGAGTCTGGTAGAAGATGAGGAAGAACCCACCCGCACACGGTAGGAGCGGTTTGCTAAATGAGATTTCAGCCAGCGCAGAAGGTTACTCTTGATACCACAACGATGAGGCCTATCGAGTAAAACGGAATGATTCACTCGGTCAAAAGCCTTGGCAAAGTCGAGATAAATTGCGCCGACACCCCTCCTCTGTCAGCAGCAAGGTCCACTGGTTTATAGTTAGCAGCAGACTTGTAGTACATAAGCGGCCGCTTAAAAAGCCGTGCTGTTCACCGTAGAAGAAAGGTTGTGCTAAAAAATGCTTAGACAATGAATCGTGGTCAAACACTTCAAGGGCTTTGGATGCACGTGATAGGAATGCAATCGGGCTTTAATTGCAAGGCTGACTGCACCGTTCACCATGAAGATGGGGGTAACATTCGCTGCTTTACAGCTTTCGGACACTGTTCCTGCAGAAATTGCCTGTGTAAACAGGACGCTTAAGAGGACAGCTAACTGTGCAGCCCCATGGACAATGAGTAGATGAGGTGTACAGTTTGGCCCGGGAGATGTGGGTTTGACCGTCAGCGGTTTCATTAGCACAGTCGTTCTTCCTTGAGTAGTTTGGTGCATCGATTTCGAAGTTGTGCATACAGATGACGATCATCTTAACGCAGACCATGCTAGGCGTTTAACTTGGATGATGTTTAACATTCGGGATCGCAACTGCTGTTGAGGCTTCCGGCGGGTTGTAGAGTAGAATGGTGTTGAGCACTCTATTGCTTAGCGAATGGTATTAGTAAAATGGTCACACATCTCCCCAACAGACAGATGAGTTAAATTGATCTCAAGAAGCATTAGCTAGGTACACGTTGAGTGCATCCACCCTAATTCTTTGGAAGTTCCATTTTGGAATGTTTGCTTTGGAAGTAAGCTCAACACTACAAATGAAGTCGAAGGTTACTACAGCATGATCGCTTAAGCTGAGTGGGGCATCCGCTGTAAGGTTGTCTACCATTAGCTCTTCATTACTGAAGATGTAGTCTAGACGAGAAAGAGCATAGCTCTCGCGCCATCTTGTACAGTCGGTCACGTGTTCCGTAAGGCCAGCAGCAGTAACTGAAGCTACAAATGTTGCAGGTATTGCACCTACGGGGCCTTTGCATGAATAGGGTTGAACGTTAACTTGTGACAGGTAAAGTCCCCAGATATCCGGATATGTGCGCATCATAGAGAAGGGATTCAGCTGAGTCTGGACAGGATTGACTTGTCGCGGTCAGAGCCAGAGCAAGGAGGCCGACAGACCACGCTGGCTAACAATCTGTTAGAGTTGGATAGTGCAATGGAGCACCAGATAGATTCAGGAACATTAGTGAGTATTAGATGGGACAGGGGGTGGCCAGGAGGGAGTTGCGGACATAAAGGGCAACATCGCCTCCTCTTTCCATTATTCTATCATTCCGAAAGGGCAGCATGTCTGTTTTATCGAGCTCAGGATCCAAATGGTTTGGTGAGAGCCATACTTCAGTAATTACGACAATAAAGGAGTCGTTCGCTAGGCAAAGCACACGGATTGCACCAACTTTGCTAATTAAACTTTGGGCGTTGGCATGAGCACAATTGACAGATTTTACTCTAGTTGAGTGCAGATTGCCGTAGTCGGCAATGGACTGGAATTTTCAAGGATGCTGGGCACATCAACAGGGTTCTCACCGATTCGGACTGAGCCACCTGGTGAACTTTTTGAGACTTCAAGTCAACCAAGGGAATTTCTGACCGAGCAGCTCGTAAGAGGTAGTTGGCCCGCAACTTCTCGCCTTCGTTTTTGGAACGATCGGGGTGGAAGGTTATGCCTCCTGGGATTCAGTGGCGCTCGGGGCAAAAACGCTCGAGTATATACGCAGCTTTCTCGGGAGTAGTCACTGCAATTTTTAAGAGCCGTGGTAGGGAATCAGCTGGGGTCAGGTTGGAGCACGAGATACGCATTATATTCTGCAGAAGCACATTTTCTTGCCTTTGGGCAGATACAAGAAATTTCCATTGATTAATATCGTGCGCGGTGTTGTCCCCACACACATCAGGCATATTTCTGACAATCACGTTGCTTGGTATCTCCATTGTTGTTCGGTCCAAGGTAGGTCAGGATAAACTGAAGCGCCAAAGGGGCGCAGCTTGAAGGCTGCTACGGGAACCTCCTTGGTTTCCAAGAAGCTTGTAATGGAAACCCGTAACTACCTCGGTTTGTTCACATGCGATGAGTCGGGCTTCCTGGTGAGACGGGTAATGGAGATAGGACATTGAGGTTTGATTTGCATCTAAATACAGAGATCGAGCCGAAGTTCACGGTCATGTTCGTCGCGAAGTTGGAGGGACGAGTCAAGGCACGCCGGAAGGTCCTGTACTATAGCGGATTTGGATCGGGCAACAGAACGTTTAGCTTTTGCGGCAGGCATGCCAATACCTATTAGACGTGACGGTTCATGGGCACCGGCCATCAGTGTTGCATAGGGACTTTTTTGATTATTTAGCTTGCGTTCTGCTGGTGTTGTCACACCCTGAGTAGGGTAGTGCTCGCTGGCGCTGGCGGCGATGTTATGAAGTATAGATCCAATACACCCTGACTCGCCAGCTTCGGTTATCAAAGCGCCAGTAGTGCCTGCTTGACGGGCAAATTGTTTCCCGGAGAAACGACAGCTTTGCAGTTGAATTGACTGCACTCTAGATTGGCTGCGCTAAGTGCATGGCACAGCTTTGGAGAAACACCAAGGCAGGAAATATGGAACCGTGTATTACGGCCAAAGCATTGTAACTCATGGTCTTTTACGCGAACAAACTCGGTGCACAAGCTGCGAGTGAATAGTTTGACCATTTTGCAACAAAGACGAGTCGCTGTAGCCAGGAGATAGAAAGCAAGCTATGGCAGTACATAAATGATATGATACACGACAATGATAGTTTAGCATACGGTTAGTCAATAGATAACTACTACAATTTTACAGAACCAAAGGCCGAAAGGAGCAACATTTATCTTCAGATCCATAAGGTATTGTATATAGTTTCATATTCCGACTTATTTTTATATACAGTGAGCACCACTTGACCTTGTACAAAATGAACACCACAGTTAAACTGACTCGACTTAAAAATACACTTTTGGTGAGCGCGTCTCGTCTCCTTGGTGTTTTTGTTCCGCATAGACCGGGATTGTCTACAGTGAGTTGTTCAGCGATCGCAATTTGAACTGACTATTGGCGTTTATACCATTGTATCGGGTTAGTCCCCTACAAATTGGTAAGCCCGTGTATTGACTTTTATTGCACGTATTTCAAACGTCTTGTTCATTTGCTAATTTTACCCTCTCCTAGTTTCTCTCTGTTCGTTACTATACCTTCTGATACTGTGCAGGGAACAACTGCCCTCGGAGAATACCGTCATGACCAAACTCCCTGAGTTTAACAGTAAAGAAAATAGATTGTGGTTTGCACAAACTGAAGGTATTTTTTATTTTCGGCGACTCCACTCGCAGCGCACCATGTATAATTACGTCGTCGCGACCTTAACTGAGACAGTGGCTGCGGAAGTTGCGGTTATAATTTATGTGCGTCCAGCTGAGAACCCGTACATTGCCATCAAATTAGCCATTGTTAACAGGACGGAAGCTTCTGACGAGAACGACCTCCACAAGCTCCTTGCCGGCGTCGAATTGGTGGATCGCACTCCTTCACAATTATTTCGACGCATTAATCGGTTGTCAAATGAGCAGGCTGTCAACCGACGGGTAATGCGAGAGTTGTGGCCTCACAACCTCCCACGCGAACTCCGTCACACATTGGCTGTTTTGGAGAAGGACACACGGTTGACTCAACTGGCAGAGCTGGTTGACCAGGTGCATCACAATTACGCTCCTCAACAAGTAACTCAGCTACAAGCGTATTGCAGCCGCGACACCCTCCAGCAAGATGCCTCAAACCTGAGGCAGCAGTTTTCATAATTTTTATCACAGTTTACTGATGAGTGGATGAGGATTTGTTTTATTTCAAGTTGAACATCACCCCGGTTGATCGCAGCTGTCGCACTTTCACATGCTTTCTGGTAGGCCCCCTTCCAAAAACAAGAAGTAGACTCGAGTTTCGCTCTCAGTAGAGCTCGTCAGTAGTGTATAACTTTGCCACGGCCGGGACCAGAACTCCGGTCACGCTTTCATGAGGCAACGTTGTTTACCACTGCGTCATTGACCTCACTAAGGCATGACCGAATTATCATGTGTGAACGCTCAACCACTTTCGCTTGTTAGTAATGATCAGGTTGCCGTATGGTCTCGAGAGGAGAACCAGTAAGTGTCCTGTTAACTCCAGCCGATAAGCCCGCAATTAGGACGTACTAGATAGATCGAAATCTACGATCTTATTAAACCTGCTGGGCGATATTTTAGATTACTGATGACCAGTCCGGGATTTAGCTTATTTCAAATTTAACATCACACACAATTGGTGGCAGCATCCGCATTCCCACAGACTTCCCAGTTGGCCCCTTTTGAACAGCAGATGCATTAGACTCGAATTTCGTTCTACTGACGAGCTCTAGTGAAAGCGAAACTCGAGTCTGGTTCTTACAGTTAGCCACTATATCGAAACTGCTAACAAATAAACAGCCACCAATAAGCTCAGTCCCACCCACGAAGTAGTTCGCCCACACGACAGTTCGATAAGAGTGTGTGCTATTACCTTTGTTGAGTTGGCACTCGTGCTCGCTGTTGCGGCCAGCCCCGTTCCCTTCGGAATGGTGAAAAGTCAGACGAGAAACGACCAAGCTAGTCAGTAATGACAATGGTTGCCACTGGCCCTCACTTATGTCGCCTGTTTTATGTATTCGACCGTTCAACGTCCCTGAATTTCCTCATTGATGCGGGTGTTGAGGTTAGCGTTACTGTACTCACTGGTGACAAACATAACATCAAACCGGTGTCGTATAACCCGTAGGTCGCTAATCGCACCGCCATACAGACCTACGGAGAACAATTACCCACTCTCCACCCTGGTCTCCGTCGGCTATTCCACTGGACAATCACTGTTGCAGATGTACAACATCCAGTTATTGGCGTTGCTTTTCTCACCTCCATCAGACTTGTGATGGATGTAGAGTCGGAAACTGTTGGGCAGCACAGTAGTTTTGTGCGTACACATAAAAGCCACATCGATTAATTCGATGGGATTACGTTCGGCCTCACCGGACAACAGTTTCGCAAATCTGCTTCGACAGTTCCCACGCCTTATCAATCCATCAAGCTCACCGTCACAAGTAAAACACGACGTCTTCCACCACATTATCACCAAAGGATCGCCTACCGTCGCTCGCCTCCGTCGGTTATCACCAGAAAAACTCAATATCGTCAAAGCTGAATTGAAGAACCTTCTGCGACCTGGTACCATTCAGCCCTCCGGTAGCTCTTCGACCTCAACTTCGCATATGGTACCCAAAACCTTACCCGGCGTTTGGCGTCCGTGCGGTGATTATCGCGCCTTAAACAACGCCACCGCTCAAGACAGGCACCCACTTCCTCACATCCACGACTTTTCCATCGGTCTACACGGTATGACCATTTTCTCAAAGCTCGATTTGGTTCGAGCATATCACCAGATCCCCGTGGCTACAGAAGACGTGGCAAAGACGGAAGTCGCTACCCTATTTGGACTGTACGAATTTATCCGCATGTCATTTGGGTTGCGAAATGCAGCACAGACATTTCAGAGGTTCATGGACCAAGTCCTTCGTGGTCTGCACTGTGTGTTTTTCTATATCGACGACATTCTGGTGGCGATTAAGGACGCACAGCAACATACGTTACACCCCCGTGCAGTTTTTGAACGTTTTGATCAGTATGGCGTAATCTTAAATCCGATGAAGTACGTGGTTGGAGTCGACCCCATAGATTTGTTAGGTCACCGAATCACTCGTGACGGCATTGAACCTCTGCCAGAGAAAATCACTGCTCTTAAAGATTATCTACCACCACAACCTCAGAAAGGCCTACGTAGGCTTCTAGGCATTGTAAGTTACTACTGCCGTTTAATTCCGCACTGTTTGGAGTTGTTGAAACCCTTACGGATTTGTTAAAAGATAATCCCAAAACTTCGTATTACCACCTCCGGCTAAGGCGGCATTCCCGGCAGCCAAAGACGCGTTATCACAAGTGACGACTCTAGCACACATGCGTGTAGACGAAGATTCGGATCTCATTTGACAGAATGATGAATCCCATTCAACTGTCGGTGCGGTTCTGAAGCAGATCGTAAGAAGCCAATTCCAGCATTCACCATTTCCTCCCATAAGCTCCAACGAGCGCAAACGCGCTGTAGTACCTCCGATTGCTAGTTGCTGGCTATCTTTCTCACCATTAAACACTTTCGTCATATGTTGGAAGGCAGACGGTTTGCTATCTTAGCGGATCACGAGCCACTTGTTTATTTGTTCGACCTCAAGCCCGACCGCTATTCTCCGACAGAAATTAAACAGTTGGACTACATTTCCCAGTTCGCGACGGACATACGATATATCGCAGGTAATGAAAACTCTGTCGCCGACACCTTGTCCAGAGTTACCTTAGGTAGTCTACGCCGAACTGACAACATTGATTTGAAGGAACTGGCTCAAGAACAAAACGATCCGATGTTGCTGCAGTTTCACATCTCTTCTTTCCTCAAGCTTCGGGAGTTGCCTATAGTCAACTGCGAAGGCACAATCATATGCAATACAACAACGGTCAACCACCGTTCACTTGTACCAGTAAACTTTAAACGCTCTGTTTTAGCAGTCACCACTGTATGTCTCATCCCAGCGTTTGTGCCACCGTTAAGCTGATTCCAGACCGGTTTGTACGGCCGGACCTGCATAAGGACATACGAGAATGGCAAGAACTTGCCTTGATTGTCAACGCAACAAAGTCCACCGGCATAACATCAAGATCCCCGGCACATTTACCAACCCTGATGCACGTTTCAATCATGTCCATGTTGACATAGTCGGGTCGTTGCCGTATTCAAAAGGCCATCGGTATATCTTGATGTGCGATGACCGTTTCACCAGATGGCCAGTGGCAACACCTCTCACCAACGCGAATGCCGAAACCGTTGCGCGAGCATTCATGGACGGGTGGATTTCAAACTGTGGTGTTCCAACGACTCTAACCACTCATATGGGTACACAATTTCAATCAGCGCTGTTCACAGACTTCAACCGGTTATTCGAAGTTGAGTACATCAAAACCACTGCATACTATCCAGCAGCAAATGGTCTAGTCGACAGCTTCCATCGTCAGCTGAAGGCCACTTTAAAAGCCCAACTAGTTCCCCAGCGTTAGACCGATCACTTACTCCTCGTCATTCTTAGAAATCGGTCGACTTTCAAGGAAGACATTGTTTGCACAACCGTAGAATTAGTTTACGGTACCTCATTTCGCATTCCTAGTGAACTGTTTTGCAAGTCGAACGGCGGTAAAACTAATATTGACGCTACCACCTTTGTGCAACAGTTGAAGTCATCCATGGCAAAAATTCGGCCTCAGCCCACCAGGTTAAACACCAAACAGGAATACAAGCACTCTAATGTGGACTTTTGTGATTTTGTTTTTGTTCGTGTCGACAACGTCAAGGCCCCTCACCAAAAACGATATTCCGGACCATTCCGTGTAATTAAACGGTTCCCCAAGTTCTTTGTGATCGATCGAAATGGATTCCAAGAAACGGTGAGCGTTCATAGACTTAAAGTTGCTCATGTCGAACCCCAGTTAGGTTTTCCCCTCGCTTCTGATATCGACCCTATTCCTGGTGACTCGTAGTCTACATGGCCCGTGTGTAACGAACAGCTCGCACCTTCTTATTCCAACCCAAAAAACCCTGTTGATCTTACCCGCACTCGTTCATGCCGAACGGTCAGATAGTCAATAGTTTTCAAATAGTATTGTGTTTAACATCTAATTTTTATCGGGCGTTTTTATCCTTCTAACGCCCTAGGGGAGAGTTCTATAAG
>JTDE01002614.1:3470-29762 GCA_014338405.1 Paragonimus skrjabini miyazakii
TCGAAAAAGCTCACAACCAGACACGCATCTCGTCGGACCACATGAAATCGTGATCTGCAACGTGTGTCGCGAGAAGTCGTTCGTTAAAACTAACAATAGTCAACCCACTAGACACGTCGCACAGCCCTCCATACACTCCTAAGCCTTTTGTACTTCGTACAGCGGTAATAAACTTGAACGGTTTTCAAAAAACCATATCACTTTACCCTGTCGTACTTCAAGGCGGTTTTCGACCTACGGCTCGTCCCACGAACATAAATAACGTCTACCTCGTCCATGCACCTCTGAAGACACTCCTGAAAGTGTGAAATTCGCGATCCTCAAACATCGCTTTGAAAATAGCAATATAATCCATTTCCTACAATTAAACAAGTGGAAGTGATATAAAAAAACAAACGACAAAAGTTGAAAAGCACATTACAAATAACCCCAGCATTCTTGCGATAGAATCTACACACGAAATCGACCACAACAACGGCAGACACACTGCAACAGGCAAGCCAGACGTTCTAGCTTCGTGTACCAGTTACAATCGTAAACCAACTTTGAGCAACGTGAAGACACCGATGGACAGCGTTCTTCTGAAATGAGGGTTCCAACGATAGTTCTGTGAAAGGAGACAATAGAAACAAGCATGAGCCAAAAGCCCAGTAAGACATGCACACGACTTACACGATCGAAAACAAAAGTGGCGCCAACAACACAGCAGCACGGTGCGTTACAACACCAGTTTTCGAAAAACAATTACGAGAAGGTGGTTTTTAATTAATGGTCAGTTAAAAGATACAGATATGAGGCCATGATGCAGATTTCGACGATTTCAATTCCTGCATCAGCTACCAAGCCAGTAAAACGATTTATTTCAGGAAAATAATTTTCCCGAACACGACAGCTCGGGAACTCACGTTCTACGGCTAGCATTCATGCTGCCGGGCAATCACGGAGTAAGAGCCAAGGGTTTATTCCTTCTTAGTCGTCGCATATGTTTGAAAAAGAACGCTCAATCCTTCGGGATTTGAGGAGGACATTTTCTTGTACGTGTTTCGTGTGCTCACTGATTTCCCGTCTACACCTATTTCGAACGATGTGGAACTCGCGTAGGTCCTCCGAGTTTCCCGTAAGCTCATGCATCGCGGTCATTAAGGAGACGACCTTATATAACGTGCGGTTAAATTTGAATTGTGCAGCGGAGTGTGCTGCTGTGTTGTCGGCGCTGTCTTAGTTTGTGTTGTGTAAGTCGTGTGCATGGCTTACCGGGTCGTTGGCTGATGCTTGTTTCTTGTTGTATCCTTATACAGGACTTGTTGGAACCCCTACTTCGTAAAACGCTGTCCCCTGCCCCACAATTGGTCCGCAGACGTAACGGACAACCAGAGTTTAGACGGCCGGCTTTCATGTTACACTTATCTGCGCGGAAAAGTTGACCGATAAGTGGAAGTGCACAGTTTGCGCGGTGTTCCCGAAATCCTCTGTAACCCCCAAGAGCGGTGTTACGCCCTGTTTACAGTGACTGCCATTTAGATCAATAGAAGAGCGCTGACATCGAAACGGACAAACAGACTGAATCTGAATGGCTTGGACCTCCAACCTCGAACACGTGAACAAATCGTTGAAATCGTTTTAATTCTCAAGGACGAATGTGGTTTTCGCCAACCTTGTGGAAGGCGCGTTCTACGTAAAATCCGCTGAATGGTTTTATCCGGTCTAAGGTGGGTTCAAAATGTTTGGTGTTGCAAACCAGATCCATGATTGGGTGACTGATTGCATTTCGCCAGTCGTTAGTGTTGTTGACAGCATGTCCATCTCAACTCTTGCACATTTTGTTTCCAGTGCGAACACTCATAAATTTCCGTGACCAAACTTAACTACCAATATATATATATATATATATATATATATATATCCGTGAGACCTACGCATTTACCTGATCGCAGTATGTATTCAGGTGTATGGCGCTAAGGCGGAACATTAACCTCAGTTCTGATCGCCCCTCCTCAGCACCTATCCCAGCGGGTTTACCGCAGACATCTATCGTTTGTCCTCTACTGTTTTTAATTTAGACCAGCTACTTACCAGAGAGGGTTTCCAGTCACTGTCTTATGTATGTGGATCTCAAGGTCAACTTAAACTGGGGACGACCGCACAACAGTTCTATAATGTTTCTGTAACAGAAAATACAGATATCAGTAAATGTGTACAAGTAGGTGTATATAGGATCAACATAAAATGTCACGTATGTTCGAAATGGCACGTCACACGAAGGTTTTTGGTCGTCACTGGTTGAAAATTTGGAGCTCACATGATCGCAACGCTTTGCAAGTTGACAGCGATGCGGTTAGGCAATGATCAGTGGAATGACATCTTACCATCAACGACGATAAGTCTGTACACGTTTTTCTTGGGGACGATTCTTACAACGTCTTAGTAACACACTGTGCACAAACAAGTGTGTGTTGCTGAGGTGAGTCATAAAATAAACTTTGTCGTATGGATGTCTTCCACTTTGCCCATCTCACTCCATGAAAAAGTGACAAAAAATATCGTTGTACTGGGCCTGATAAAACGAACGTTTCATCAAACTGACAAGAAAGCTTTTCACTCTCTTTACAGGCACAACAAATTTTCTCCGTGCAATTACGTTGGACGCCTAATCTGCCCTATTATAGACGATATAATTTAAATCTACACCATGCCTGATCACGTTCAACGGTGAGTATCCTTTCTGTGGCTACCGCATTCACCTTGTTTGGTGTACTCCATCATCTCTTTTACGGGAACCCCATATGGCACTCGAAAATACCCTTCGTGCCATCCTCAAGCTGTGGATTCCTCTTTAGTAGTCTTGTGACGCTTCAAGGAGAGTCAGCTGGATAACGGCCAACTGTACGCATTCATTTTTGGGGGATCTTATTGTTATATGTTGTAAATGCTCACGGAAGCGTTCGGAGAGTTCTCACTGAAACAGATGTACAGTTTAGGATTGCTTACTATTTTTACGTCCATGTCTGCAAACAGCAACCCGCGAGGTGAAGCCTGTTTGTTTTTGTTTAAAGTGACCTCCATTTTTCTTTTTTGGTGGTGGACAATAATGACCGAGTAAAATATCTTCGGACATCTGGCATGCCAGAAAGTGTGACATGTTGTAGATAGATATCCGTGTATTGGAGTGTTGGAAACAATGCCGAGATGTGGTGTTAGTGGGAAATATGAACGCCGTGGTGATGTCATCTAATAGGTGTTTGACATATCACCTTTGTGTTTTTACCGATTAGTAGATATGGCTCTCTAAGGTTACAAAATATTGCAAACACTCCCTTGACTGATATTTCGTTGGCAGTGCTGGACAAGCAACGGAAACCATTTGCAGTAATTACTAATGAATGCATCTACAGTTGATAAGAAATTTCATTTTCGAGTGCCTTGTTTTTACAAACTTGGAAATATTCTTTTCCGAAGTATGCACTGTTGTATTTTTCGCGTGGAATGCGGGATGAGTGTGCAGCCCATTTTCCAAAATAACACTGCTCGGTTGTTTAAGGTCTGATGGTTTGCCCAATTTCTTCGGTTGATCCCCGTTCTCATAAAATGCATGCGACTGTGGTATAGAGTATGTAGAACCTGTTGTGCGTTTCTTTCGGAGATCATGTAGGTGCCACTGGAACTTGACATCTCAAGGTCAACTTAAACTGGGGACGACCGCACAACAGTTCTCTAATGTTTCTGTAACAGAAAATACAGATGTCAGTAAATGTGTACAAGTAGGTGTATATAGGATCAACATAAAATGTCACTTACGTTCGAAATGGCACGTCACACGAAGGTTTTCGGTAGTCACTGGTTGGCCATCATCATCATCATAGACAGCAATACATCAGTGGTTCACACTGATGCTTAACTGCCGCACAACCACGAAGAAGAAAAAGCAAACTCTGTATAGGAAGAGAGAAGGGAAAAAAGGCCTGGGGAGGGAACCATAGGTCAGTGTCCAAATTCAAAATGGCGGCCGAAACGACTTTCTTCCGGATATAACTGTCATCAGTCACATTACTTACGGGAGAGGAGTGGGCGGCAAGTAAATAGAAAATTCAGACTAATGTTACGGAATGTTTGTACCTATTATTGGGCGAGCTCAGTTAGCTTAGTATGTTCGAGACCCTCTTGTAACTTCTGTATGTTCTCAAGAAGCTTCTAACAGATGTTACTAGATTGCATTTTGCTATTGAATGAAATCCTTTTGGTACTACTACCACCAGCTACTACCAGTGGTGACTTCTAGAACACGATCCTTCTTAAGGGACCTGAATAGCTAGAGCCACAGCATGCAGATCCGACGTGTTCCATGCTTGTGTGCTATCAGCAAGTGTTTGGCGTGCGTTTCATTTCGTGGTGCATAATGCCTGTTAATCCTTTGACCTATAAACGCGAGTAAAGTGGTTACTGGTAAGATTCCTGAATGTGCACACGCCTTCCGATACACTTAATCTGGGTTATCAGAATATACGACACATGAAGCCGTCCTATGATTAAAATTGGGCTGAGTAGCTATACTAATTGCATCAAACAAGGGTTAACTTGGGTAATGAACAGTCAAGGTATGAGCCTAGGTTTTGTTCACACAATGATATATACTCACTTCAGTCTGGCATAATTATCACTAAATTGTACCACGGTTAAATTTTAAGTGCATTTACTTATCTTTCGAAATCACATCTTGGTCGCAAGTGCCAACTTAAGTCTCATCTTCATATGGCTCTTGAAAATGTCTATGTTTCAACGAATATTCCCTGTAAGCAATCTTGTTTTCCTTCAACCAGTTCTATTTTCTAAATATGGTGATGAGAATTTGTCTGAATTGTCCACAAACCTTCGTCCCATACAGGAGGCTGAAAAGTTTCTTTGTGGTTGTCGGTTATCAAGAATCATTGTCGTCGTCAGAAAAGATGGCTGAACGTCATAGATTATCTCTGCTGCTTCTAAGCTACTCATGGGTCTCACAGTACGGCCTGGTTCTGAAACACGTGGAACCAAATAAGAAGTTAAAAAGCAGGTTTCACGCCTAGTGGCGGACGTACCGATCCAATTATGATCCTGCCTTAGGTACTGAAGCATGGGCACTGCGTTCCTCAGCCGACACTGGATTTAAGAGTTGCTTATGTGTCGTTTACCCGACCCACTGTGTAGAACTCTCTTCATCACAGAGGAGTCATCATCATCGTCATAGACAGCAATACATCAGCGGTTCACACTGATGCCTAACTGCCACACAACCACGAGGAAGAAAATAACAAACCCTGTGTATGAAGAGAAGAAAAAAAGAATGGGACAGGGAGAGGCCTAACTACTAAAACTAGTCACATCTGCATTCAAATATACAACATCAAGGCGCCTACACCTTGCAAACAAACAACCGAACTGTAAGTGAAAGTAAGGCGTCATCAATAAAAGAGCTTTTTTGCGGCCTTCACTCCCCACCACGTCATTAAGGGCACTCACTCCACAGACAACTCGGCCAAACAACGACGACATTCACGCCACTGAGCTCGGTTAGCCGCCATCTCACCTAACGTCTCAAGCTGCCGACTCTGTGAGTCGCGAGGGCTCCAGCCGGGAAGACAAACCCCATTCACCTTGACCAACCCCTTCGTGAACGATTTCATTTGTCTACGCTAAGTCATCGTCTACCCATCTCGCACTTGCGCCAATCGACCGCGGCGTCGGCAAACAGTGCTCTGTGTGACAGACGACTAGTTGGCATCCTTAGTACATGACCTAACCACCTAAGTCTGTGCAAATGTAGTGACTAAACACAAGAACTTGTTTGACAATCAGTGCCAAACACCCGCTTCCTAATCTCCTCGTTACTCACTCGTTGGTGCCACCCGATACGAGCGATTGAACGCAGGCATTGGTGGTCAAACACCTAAAGAGGGTTCACGCCCTCTACCCTGAGTGGCCAGGTTTCGCTGCCTTATGCTAACAGTCCTCACTACTGTCTGATATACGCGACTCTTAACCTTAAGGGAGATACCTCTCTGTCGCCAAAGGTGTCTCATATTAACGAACATCGCTCTGGTCTTGAAAATACGCGCCTTTATTTCATTCCTTACACCGCCGCTGCTGATACAGCTTCCCAAATAAACAAACCGGTGAACAACCTCCATGACTTCGTTATCTAACATTAAATATACGTAATCAGGGCAATCTTGCAGACGCATTTTGCATTTTGATGCTGCAAGACGCATTCCAAAGTACTTAGCAGATCGCAAAATAGCGTTTAGTATTGTTTGTGCCGTTTGAAAGTGGTCGAATAGCAACACCTTGTCGTCAGCATGATCAAGATCAGTCAGTCTTTCACCAGGTAGAAGATCCATGCCGGCATCGTTTGAATGCCGCAGGCAGTCCTCCATTATTTTGTCTATGACAAAATTGAACAAAAATGGTGAAAGGGGACAGCCTTGACGAACGCCGTTCATGGTGCCGAAACTGTCAGACAGCTCACCGTAAACCCTACCATAAACTAAATTGTGGGAAAACAGCGCCGACAGTATGTTCACATACTTAGTCGGTACAACTTTGCGTTTAAGCGACTGTAAAAGTGTAGATCGATCAACCGAATCGTACGCACCTTTTTATCCTCTGAAAATACGGCGATTGTTGGCCGGCGGTATACATGACGCTGCTGTCGAATTCGACGAAGGGTAAAAATGTGATCTATACATTCCCGACCAGGGCGAAACCCTGCCTGTTATTCCCTAATGTTTACCTGCCGAGCTGCAGTAAATCGACGAAGTATGATGGATGCCAGAATGCCAGAAATGACTGGGGTCAAACCAATTCCCCTAATGGTTTTCGCAAGAGTCTTTGATACCTTTCTTGAATATAGAAGCTATTATCGAGCGACCCCAGCATGGGGGGATGGTCCTCGTCATACACACTAGTTGAACCAACTGAGTCAAAGCCTCTATTAACGCCTCTTTACTTTCCTTGAAAAGTGCCGGCCCGAGATCATCTGGGCCAGCAGCCCTGTTACGTTTGCGAACCTCAGTCCCAGTGGGTGGTTCGAAATCTACCGGCCTGGGTGCTACATCGCAGTTTTGTGGCGGCAACATAGGAGAAGCAGGAGGTCGGCTAATGTGTTCCGCCCACCACTCTAACCTTCTAGACTTATAGATGAGTGTACCATCTGCATCATTGGTGGCTTCAATGACAGACGGTCGTCTGGGACTAGTAGCACGGATCATCTTAAATAGTTTGCCGGTGTTTTCTGAAGCAAAAGCGGTTTCCATATCCTTAACTTTTTCCCCTGACCAAGCCTCACGATCAGCCTTTAGACTACGTTTCAGTTTCCTACGGATAGTTCTTCTAGACTTGTTGTGTGAACTACTAGGAGGAATGTTCCATATAGCTTCTAACAACTCCAGGGATTTATCTGAAATCCAAGGTTTGTTTAACCCATGTACCCCCGTACCTGTTTTCCGAATGACCTGTGAGATTTGAGTCCAGCAGCTATTAGGATCTTTGGAGTGAGTACCACCAAGGCAGCTTTCTAAGCTGGTTTGGTACTTATGTTTTACCAATGGTATAACCAGTTTCTCAACAGTTGGTCGTTGCCCAGAAGTGAGAACAAAACGACTACGCACCAACGCATGGTCTGAATCCAAGTACGTGCTCCAATAAGAACGACAGTCTTGAATGGAACCTCACCACCTATAACTAACGGCTATGTGGTTTATCTGAGACCAGGCCTGATTCGGAGAAGTGTGTCAGTTTGTTGAAGTCGTTGCATGACCGCTCTGAATGCAGGGTACGCATTTGTGGGTAACTGTCTTAAACGCTCGTCATTTCGAGTGGCGTCCACCAGAGACGTCCGATCGCCCCTTCATCTATTATTTTGGTGGATGATATTCTTTTGAGAGCACCTTGGCTGTCCCAGGATTTCATTTTGAAGCTTCTACCGAGCGATAGGCTGACTAATACCGAGTATGTGGTGACACCGCCTCATTTACTTCTTTTTAAAAGAACATGCAGGCTATGTCAGACCGACTCAGCGATATAGCTGGTGTATATTGTGTGCACTTTACACTTAATATGCAGTGTTATTGGTAGATTGGGATGACATTGACCTTATCTTTTTCGTGGTTGGCAGCCCGATCGCTCACCCTGTTCAGTATGGTCTGCATGTCTTCGACGGAGGGGCTAAGTAAGACAATGTCGTCCGCACACTCCAGATCGGTCAATCCAACGCCAGGAAGAAACTCAACACCAAGTTCACTGGACTGCTCAAGCGCACCCTCCAGAATGTCGTCCGTGACAAAATTGAACAGGATGGGGGAAATCGGACACCCCTGACGTACTCCACTAGAAGTGATGAGCGTTCGAGACAGTTGTCCATAAATTCTCACCCTGCCTGCAGAGTAGGCATAGGGTGATCTCAACAGATTCACATATTTCTCTGGTACTCCTTTGCGGAGAAGCCAGCTCCAGAGAATGTTACGAGCAACTGAATCGAAAGCAGTCTTTAGGTCCAAATAGACCATGATTGTCGGCTGTCTGTAAGAGTGCCGATGTTACAAGATCCGTTGCAAGGTAAAAATATGATCAACGCACCCTCGACCGGATCGAAATCCTGCCTGTTCTTCGCGTATCTGGCTTTCTCTGGACTTCGTGAACCGACGTAAAATGAGGCCAGTGAGTAACTTGGACGCAACAGACACCAAACTGATGCATCTGTGGCTGTTACATAGACTTCGGGCCCCCTTTTTGAAAACGGGAATGACTATTGATTGGCAGCGAGGATAACAAAGAGACGAGTCGCCTTTGTCAAATTGCGTTATCTGTGGTGTCGAAAAGACGTCCGGTTGTTGCTGAAAGGAAGGATATATAATGCTTGTGTGCGTTCCACTTTGCTCTGTGGTTCGGAAACGTGGCCTATTCACAAGGAAGATATCAACAGGCTTGCTGTGTTTGACCATCGTTGTCCCCGCCAATTGCCCATATTAAGTGAACTAGTCGCGTGAGCAATGTAGCAATTCTCCGGCGCCTATTCCGGAATGCTCGGGATGCGCGATCAACTGACCAACTAATCACGTTGCACAGCTTGCGATGGTTGAGTCACGTATTCCGTATGTTATCTGATCGTTTACCGTACCGGGCATTATACACTGAGGCCACCAACAGTTGGGTAAAACCGCGTGGTGGTCAAGCAGCGACGTGGTCACGAAATATGTAGACCCTGACTGCTTCATTGAGCAAAGTGGGTAGGTGTCGCCTGCCTGGATGGGGTCCTTGTGATCACTCAAACCGCTGGTTAGAGACGCTATCCGAGATGGCGATGTGTCGCAGTCAATGGCGGACCTGTGTCCATACCATTTCTAGTTCTTCCGCTTAGTCTTTTTTTAATAAATTTCAACCTTCTTAGTAGCGTTTTCTTCTAGGATATTCCTTGTCACTGTTGAAGTGAGCAGTGGCCCGAGCCACAGTACCTTTTGGTCAGGCGCATGGCTGCTGTGATGATGGTGATGATCAAATGAGATGAACCATAGATCAGTAATCACGGGTACTGTTTCCTCATAGGCGAACCGTTAAAAAACTTTCCATGGGTCTTACGTACATTACTAACATTCGTTCTTTAACCTATTTTACTAACTTATTCTCATCCGGTTTTAGCTCAGACGCACATCATGCTGTGAAGTACGTTTATTGCGTGTTGGATGAGATCTCACGAGACTTGAGCCGACTAGAAGATTGTCCAGATTCTGGGCTATTACCATTGCTGTCCAGAGTAGAAAGCACGTTTACCTACCGCCACTATCAGATAACCCAAGGACTGTCTACAAACCTCTTGAGTGGTAAGTTCAGTCTTGCGTGTATAGATTTCGTATCTCACGTTCACACCCATTGTTACTGCGGAATTTATTGACTGTATGACTGTACTGTAGGAAAATCAGTTTTGTGTTTTTACCTTTAGCTGACTGTCAGACAGTTTACTGTAATCAGCTTGCAGTGTGTTTCATGTTTGCGTGAAATTATCTCTCGTGGTTTTTGTGTACACACCTCTGTGACCGCAAAGTGTAACTAACCCTTTCGGTTAAGGCGCAACCAGTTGGAAATCCACATCAAACTCATGACAACCAAAATTCATCGAACAGAACTGTTCGATAATTTCCCATTTCTCACTGGTACAGTAATATAGGATTAAGTTACTGTAAATAAGTTGTTGACTAAAACTTAAGCAAAGGACTAGGCGAATAGATGAATAGCAAAGATGATTTCATTGTAGTTATGGTCACAATTAAAGTATGTCCCCGATCAGTGTCAATCGAATTTGGTAGGTTAGAGAGGATGCAACTGTTGCGTTGGTTAGATGCGCGTGCTCAGCCATGGTAATCCCAGTTTGCAAGCAAGTTGTTTTTGAACACAAGTCTGGACAGCGTAATCAAATTACGACCGCATCGGTTATAAACAGGATGTACAACATGCTCTTTTGGAACGTACCGGTCGTGTCATGGTGGATATTTCGAAACATCCTTTCCATGTCTATGTATTTGTCAAAGTCAATCAGGTGAACCAAGATGGAAGCGCGCTGATGTTATTCATTGTTCCTGAACAAGAGTGTTCATGAATTATTTCCGATAAACGCGAGGTAGTGTGATTTATATACGCCGGGCCACAGGAACAAACAAACGGATAGACAACGAATGAGTCAGCACGGTTCGGCTTATTGATATTCAGACTCAGCGATACCGCCCGTTTCGAATGGGATGTCGCCATAGAAATTGCAGTATTACTGCAGTAATACTGAACGCTTCAGTTAGCTGACGTGTTATCAATTCGCTCGTTGCACCCACCGTGAACCGTGTTACGTCGTGTTCACCTCAGGACGGAAGGAAGTCAAGACTTCGTAACGACGTTCTAGTAGCAAGTTAAACCAGCACTAAGCCCGTGGAAAGTCATTTACAGCTACTGTCAACCTTTGGGATCGGTCAATCTGAAAGGCATATACATACCGTGTCAAATGAGCCCAATTAATGAGAATTAACCATCCTACCAGGATAATATGCGATGCGCTGAACGGCGCGGAGACAATCACAGTTTGTGAGTGGAGCAATTTGAACTTAGGTAACTGCAGCTGCTACGCTTGTTAACCATGAACGATGGCTAGAGTTAGTATAGTGCGAAGAAGAGTGTCACATGGGGGTGGAAGTGCACATCGGATGGTAACAACCATAACACTTCTTCTTTTCTAAAAGGAAACAAAACCAATCCTGGGTTCAACTGTACTGGCTTGATAGGACCCTCCCAACGATTGGTCCATGCACACAGCGGCAGATTCCTGAAATTACATCTTTGTGGTTGGCGATCGGTTGCATATAAGATGTGTCCAGTAGCAAATTCAAGTTTTCCGACGTCGGCTGAGCCATGACATCTTCGCCGCCTAGTCTTGGGCGGAGCTGGCTGGTGGAATACTTGCACAGCCAAGTAGGCAGGCTGAGTGCCGACGAACGTGACTTAGACGGTCCACACTCCTACTGTACTCATCTAACAGAGAGTAGTAAACGTATGTTACAGCTCAGTGCTGATAACGGTCTTTTTGGCAAGTACTAATTCTCGACGTTCTAGGTGTCAGTGCGTCAGCTGGAGACCTCCATCACCTAGGTAATCATGGACACAAATTGACTGCATGGCCGTCAGCTATCAGTGACGTGGCTGTTTCCAAGGTTGCAAATCAATCTGTAGATTCTGATCATGCATTGCTATCTGCCAAGTTCGCCTTGTGCTTTGGTGGGAGGCCACTTCGCCGTCAACCACAAGTTGATTTCCCCATCCCATCAAGGATACGAACGCTCTACATCTGCTACAGTACGCTTGCTTGCTAGGATTCCCAGGCCCATCAGATGACATTGAAACACATAGGACATATATACGGTTTGCAATGCATAAATGTTATACTGCTGCTCGCTCGGCTGCCAACCGCTGAGTCTCTATTCGATCACGGGAACTTCTCGCCGCTCGCCGGAATACCTCGCCCAGTAGCGATTACAACTCGACCCGCATGGCTTCTCCCTTGGAGCTCCGGAGGCAGCTACGAGAGGATTGCGAGGCCTAGTTGACAGTGAGTTATCAAGATGAAATAAGCCGCTGTTACCGACAACTGTCGAAAGCTTTTCCATCTCACCCGAGCAGTGATTAGCAGGAAGCCAGGTGTAAGCGAGGTAATCTGCGAAGCCAACGGTGAGCCTATTCAAAACCTGCAACGACGCTTGGGACGCTGAGATGAGCATTTCCAACAGCAATTCAACTTGCCACCCGCACTATTGACTGCGCCTTCAGGCTCTGCCTGTGCTGATTGGTTTGTTAATGTTTCTGCACCCTCGGAAACAGGAGTCTCTCTCGAGATCCAGGTTCTGAAACGTCACAAGACACCCGACCCAGACGGACTCCCTTCTGCACTTTTTGTGGATGGAGGTCCCGCCTTAGTTAAAGAGCTGATAGATTTGCTCTAAAAATTGTGGATCATTGAGGTTATTTCAAATGACTGAGGTTTGGCTAACATCGTCCCCATTTTTAAAAAGGGCTCACGCACTTCGTGTGCAAATCACAGGGGGATTATTCTGACTCCTGTTGCGTCCAAGCTGCCCACAGTCATTGTGCTTCGTAGACTGATCGAAACGCACGGAGAACATAACCATGAAAAGGAAGCTAGGTTTCACTGTGGTCTCGGCTGCATTAATCACATTTTCACATTTAGCCAGATGCTTGAACTCTGCCATTCACACAGAATACCAACAGTCGTTGTTTTCTTAGGCGTGACAGGGGTCCTCGATTCGGTTGACAGAGTTGCACTCTTGAATTATCCATCGAGGAAGGGTGGCCTGAGAAGTGTGTAAATATCCTGAAAGCAATTTACTGTCACATTGGGCAGGGTTAGAACTTACGGCAGCGTATCATCTACCTTTAACATCTCAAATGGAGTGCAGTCAAGTTGCCAAGCTTCACTCTTCCTATTCACTTTTACAGTAGACGAGATCCTAGATTGTGCCCTGACAGATTTCGAATATGATGGTGTGGAATTGCTTAGAAGCACTCGGTTCCGAGACATAGAACACGCATACAACATCGCCCCTAATTTACGAGGGCTCACGGAGAGCCTAGAACATTTTAGACAGATCGAACACTTCAGTTCGTCTGTTTGATATGGCGTCTGCAAAGTGCTTTTGCAAGTTTGGCCGGACTCCGCGCCTACGACACTGTGCCTTGTTTGTGAGTGGAGGGCTAAGCTAGAAGAGGCATCCTGTCTGTCAGCGCATGACTTGGGTTATTTGTTTGTGGATACTCACACTAAAGTTTACTCCTATGGGGATCTCCAGGCTGCCTGGTTGGGGTCAGAAGGATACTGAACTCCTTTGGTTGGGGACGCTATCTGATATGGCGAAGAGCAGAAGTTGATAGCACTCGCATTGTGGATCACTGTGCACATCAACGTACATTATTCTCTTTGTACATCTCTCCCGAAGTCGTATGTGAGCAATATTATCGCCCAATTTTGTACACCGTTGATCGTATAGACGATATTGCCGGCTTTATGTTTGAAAAATGCGAGGAGCGGCCATTGATCGGCAAACAAGTTGAAGTGCAGCTCATGCAAGATTTTATGAAATTTCCTCACTACAAAGGTGAATGGTGGGGCTTCAGTTTTGATTTTACTGTAGTTCTCCTAAACCGCAGCGAGTGACCTATCAGCATGCACAGTGTCTCTCGTAGAGTCATCCGGGAACAGATGGAAGAGTCTAGCGTTAATGTTGTGTTTAGAAGCGTTTGGTGCACCTACCGTTTACACTGACGGGTAAAGGTTGGCTTCGGTTTCCCGGATTGCAAGTATATTGCCACTGAGGTGGCCACCCCGAGAAATGAACAGACGATAGAAACGCCAGAGGGGATGAACGTGTTGAATTGCTTCTATGCTCGCCGAGGCAGGTTGCTAACCGTCCCTGTCGACGACAAACTCGAGGTATCTGGCGCTCTCTATGAGGAAGTTAAACTATTATGCCAGCAAATGTAGCCCGTAATCGTCTGGTTGTCGTTAGCTAAGCACGCGGGTGTAGGAATCTCAAGTATAGCCTTATCTTCCTCGAAGACGGCACACAAACTCCAAACTGCATGCCCTAAGCAGGACAAACAATAGAAAAAACTGTTAAAAGCTTACTGCGTAAATCAGCAGCCCGTGTGACAAGTAGGGGAGTGCTAGTGCTGCAATCTAATCCCACAGATGCTTTGCATTTCGTTTGTTCTACGCGCTTATCTAAAGTTAGTTCATTAGCAAACAGGATACTGACACATACCATACCAGTATTGGAAATAGAATTTCCAATACTACCCGAAGGCTTCCAATCTGGAAACAAAGTCCGTGGCCCAAAATCCTCTACTACGAGAGTCTACTGAGAAACCTAGTGGACCATCTAGCCAACCGAACGGTTCCAGCTCACGATAAATGCGTGATACAACACCCGTATTTTACCAGTTTTGCAGCGCAACACGCGTTCCTGTCGATTAGATCAGGATGCAACGACGTCATCATTTTCAGATGTAGCGAGAAGATGAGATCCACCCTTTGGTGAGGGTTGTTGAACAGTGCGCAAACACACCCGAGACAGTAGCGAGTGTACTAAACGTAAATCCACGCGCACTCACTAGCGCACGAGATCTTCCTGAAAACGAGTCGTGAGAGCTATCAGCCCTGGAGGCGCATAACTAAACCTTCATTATTGTATACTCTAAAAAATTGGGTATTGTCGAAGATACCACCAGAGTTCTACAACGACTCCGTCAAAATGTAGCAGCTGTATGGGAACGCTCCGTGTTTCATTTGATGACAAAAGTGAAGCAGACCAAATGTTGGTTGCAACGACAAGCCACACGTAACAGGTCTTAAAGTTCATTCGAAATACGTCAAGACGTGTTCTTGGGCTTTGCAGAATAGTCATGAATCCATATATCAAAACGGACAACACGGATAGTTGTACCAACGCATACCGTAATTTAAATCATTGGAAGATTATAGCCATTAAATCTGAGCTTTCTGTTCTTCAAAAGAGGGGTATAAACAGGTTATCTTGGCTTGATCATCCTGGCATCCATTCCAGCACCCTTAATTTTGCAAATACTGCAGTCGACTCCAAGCATAACTAACCAGGTGTTACTGGCTTGGCTTACAATTCGTCACCAACTTCCGGGCGGTATTACGTTCCGCAGAAACTGATCTCAGAAGACCAAGTCACGTCTTTGTGAGTAACATAGCACTCCAAAGTCGTTGTCTACCAAAAGCAATCCCGACGTTTTGGGTGGAGCTTCAACGGTTATTTCGAATCCGTAATCAAAAGCGATGCATCCGTCATCTCAGCTGAAGACGGCAGCATGCGCACTCAAACATCACTGCTCAGCCAACTTCCCAGAGGGGAAACTATGCAGAAACCTGAGTGATTAGAAGTAACATCTGCTGTAACCTTAACCAAATGATTGTATATCAATTCCGCATTTCTTCTCAACAAACCGGATGAATTTTGGATGATATATATTGCACTAAGACGGTCCACTGGCGGCATAACAGAAACCTGATGTTTATCAGACGTTGCAGACGAGGAATCAGGTATGTTTGTATACCTTCACAGTCGCCAATGTACGAGAGGCGGTGCTACAGACCTCTGTATTGACAATCAGCTGAACGCATCTGCGGTATACGACCCGGTTCTTCTGACCTCACCTGAAACCGTATGGCACATCGTGCATTTTAGCCAGTTATCCGGCTGATTGATCAATGTGATCTACCGACGCCGTCGGCTTCCTTAATCTGTGATTGTCTACTTAGTGATACCGTACGTTTCTGCAGAATTCTTATAGATCTTGTTCATCGGTGATTTAAATTATTTTGCGGTTGACTTAGACGCTGGCGAGGTTCATTTTAAACACGTATTGTCCGATTTTCGGTTCTATGGCTTGACTATATTTTCTTACTTAACTGAACCCATCAGGTGATGGAGAATGCTTTGGAAACCTTCGAGGTCAGATTATATACCAACTAACGAAAAAATGATGAGTGACTTGTAGAATAATGCCTCTCTTAGTCGTAGCTGCTGTGGAGTCATCAAATTTGAATTAATAAGTAAGGTAAAGATATTATCCCCGACTAGAAACCTCCTAAATAAATTTTACAAAACGGACTGGATACTCTTGACCATAAAACCTAGTGATGTGTGTTAGTCTGACGCCTCAGCGTATTCGTCACTCGTTGAACACTGATTGTTTATTGAGGACGCTGTTACTAAACTCATCGGCAGATATGTTCCGATCAGATAATCAAGGCGGCCCAGGGGCAGAACTCACTTCGACGCACCACACGACATTTACTGACCGTAAAGTGGTCAGCTTGGAGCACGTATCGGCTACAGAGAACTGAAAAAGTTTGCAGTGATTACTTTGTAGTTCGTATTCAAGCAACAACTGTACAGGCCTATAAACGTCAGTACCAGCCAGCACTGACGAACAAACTGTTGTGCACCACTGTTGGTCCCATCACTAAACGTTGTCTCGCAGTCTCTCACTTGCGTCACTGGCGACATGACCGTCTTAGCTAGAGAAGCCACCAGGGTTCACAGCAGTCAGTGTCTGTATGTGTTCGCCACAGACTCATTGCATACGTCTGGTGTAAACACTACATATGCCCAGGGGACAATACGTCACGCTACAAACGTTAGCAATGCTTCGTGAAAACAAGTCTTCAGGTCCTCTAGTACTCAGGTGTGCTATGGAGTTGTAAAGACCACTGTATAAACTGTTAGATCAATCTCTCGAGGAGAACAAAGCTTCATAAAGACCGGAATGTGTATACAGTACACACAGTACGAGTGCGCTGACCACAACCAGTCCACAAAATACAGGCCAACTTCATTACTGCATGTTGCATCAGAGGTTACGAAGAGACTAACTGACAATCGAATATGTAAGCATTACATTCAGTTTCCACTGTTACTTGACATTTAACATGGGTTTCGAAAAGGATTATCGTGTGCCACCAATTCACTCACTGGTTGTAAGGATGGGACAATAGCGGCTAATGAATGCAAACCGAATCGGAGTTCTAGATTCCTTTATGATCTTTGATGGAGTAGACTATTTAATAATGTACACGAAGTTCTGCAATTACGGTGTATAAAATCCTCTACTCCTATGGCGTACTGATAACGTCTAAGACCGTCGCTTTAGTATCAAAGTGAACAGGGCTTTGCTAAATTGGCACGAAGTGACCGGTAGCATGTTACAGAGCCCCACACTAAGACCTATACTCTTAGTTCTATTTGTGCTCGAACTTCCGCAAGCTGTCAATATTCCGTTATTATCACATCCTGAGGACTAAATTTTGGATTATGATGGACAATTTGACTAAAAATGGAAAGCTACAAAGCGATTCAAACGTATTACACCGCTTGGCTACAGACAACTAGCTGCCATTTAACACGACTAAAGGTAAACTAATACGCTTCCGATATTCGGGCGATACGGAGTACTTTCCAGATTCGAAAAACTCGGAACGACTACCTACGAGTGAAACCTAAGTGCAATTCTTTTAAATTACCGTAGTGCGTCTGCTAACAGCACACCAATGGCCAAGAAAACTAACTCGGTGTTTGAGTTATTTATCTGGTTGTTTAAACTGTTTCACTCGAACATTTTCATTACTATGTTCAATTCGTCAGTGCACCCCCATTTTGAGCCAACTATTCAACCTTGTCATCCTTTTTCTCTGAGGAATGTTGCTCTTACGCAGGATGCGCAGCTTAGAACTATAAAACGAGTTACAACAAATTTTCTACCCCATCCAGATGGACTACACAACGTGGGGCAGTTCTGAATGCGCTACCAGCGTAGAGTACCTATTAACTCCAACATTCTTTACAAAATATACTTGCGTACAACGAAATTAATCATCTCAGAGATAACTCGCTAAAGCTACAACATCAAACGTTTCCGCCTAATTTGTACAGAACATTTTTAACTTCCGGATGTCTAATCCGGAACAGCTTACCAGAATCCGCTGTAACGGTATCATCAATAGTTGAAACTATGATTTGAAACAGATGCATGTAATCGGGACACCAAACCGAATCCTCAAATAACGTGATCGTTAGCTTGATTGTGGTGAAGGGGAGATATCCTATATCGCTTTCTGATGCTAGTCAGCTGCAGTAGTGTACTTTTTGAGTGATTAACAATCGTTGATTGGTTTCAATTCCGATCATTGTCCTGTTACTTTCTCCATCGCGATTCTTCTATAGTTAGCCCTCTGAAACTGAAACAAACTACCGAGTTGTCTTTTCTGTATAAACCGTCCAACACGGATTCATATATACGTAAGTTTTCACAGTTTTCCCCAGATATGTAAGTTTCCTATGAACACTATCTCATTCTCTATTCTGGAAGAACCAGCCAATTCTTGTGCCAGGTCGTTAGGTTCGTGACCCATCAAGATGACATCATCGAGGTAGGCCGCAGTATTTGAAATATCCGTCAGCATTGTGTCCACCGTCTGCTGGAAGATCGCAAGTGCCGTTTTCATAACGAAGGGTAATCGGTTTTACTGGAAAGGTTCTTTGTGTATGTTGACTGTGAGGAGTTCTTTAGGGACCTTTACAACGGCGTCTTGAGAACAGGATTCTGTTAGGTGCCATTTTGCGAAACATTGACCTATATTCAGCCTTGCGAACAGGTCATCTGGATTAGGCAACAGATACTGGTGCATTTTTAGGACATCACCGAGTCCTGTTGAGAAATCGGCACAGGATCGCACATTTTCAGCAGTCTTTTCCACCACTACGATCGGAGCTGCCCACACTGGATAGTTGACTTGTTGGATGATACCTGTTTCAGAAACGAGTCCAATTCGTGGTCAACAACTGGAAGCACAGTTTAGGGCACTGGACGCCTGGGGCGAAATGCCAACTTTGTATCTCAACGTAATGTAAACCTGGCTTTCATTTTCAGGGAACATTCGGGAGTGTCTGTAAAAACCGATGCCTATCGAGCTTCAGTCGGTCGGGCAGTTGTAAACCTACGGTTGACGGGATTGCTGTATTTGAAGGTGTCTGCAGCTGTGTCCGTTTTCAAACATACTTAATTGATTTGTCCATTGATTGTAGTTTTTCTATATAGTTCGGTCTGAGGAGATCCGGCTTTGGGCGCTTAGTGAAACAATGTCGTTATCCAAGAACGCGGATGCCGGAAGGGTTGTTTACTCGGAAAACCAGTACATGGGTTATACCTTTCAACACGACTGCAAACAACTCCACCCATTTGCATACAGCATTGGTCCCAGAACGTCCCGATTGCCACGGTTGCCAGTGCTCAGTTCCTGTACGTACTGAGAACCATCTCAAACAAATTTACACTCCAGTGTTTCTTGTATTTTCCCCGCGGTTACTTCATTGTCAAAATCCATGTTCGTGCCTCACTACTGAATACCAGTGGTGTGAGTGTTATAGTGCGATCGGTCGTCCTCACGACAATAGTAAGCGCCATTCATCCAATCAGTGCCCAAAGTGGTTTTGTGACTAACTACTCCAGATAATCCCAGAATGCGGCAGAAACACTTCTGGCAATACTTTCCGTTTGATTCACGTTCAGTTTCCCAGTCAATCTCCAGGTTCGACGCAGTGTCCAACTGAAGTCGAACGCCGAGAACAGTGATGGTAACCACTGCGGATTTGTGTTTTGTATTCAACTAGGTTTTTGCACGTGACCGTTACTGCCTTATCCTGTGTTGGCCACCGGACTTTCAGTTGTGTTTCTTAGATATCTAACAGCAATCTGTATTTCACGTGGGAGCAATACCGCGAGTAGTGCCATTTTCTGTAGCAATAACAAGCCGCATTGAATCTCGTGTGACTGCCCGGGTCCTGATTCTTGGGCTGTTCCTCTGGGATGATTGAAGCAACCGCTTATACAGGACCGTAAGACTTGTTGGGCGGGGACTATTATATTATAGTCGCGTCATTTTTGAGACATTCTGCTATAACCGTCAATAAAGTCTCATTGGGGTTCTTTTCGAGTTTACTCAAAATGCGGTCACAGACGGCGAGTCCTTAACAGAGATAATGAGACTCAGTTGTGTAGGGATCAGAATTTCGAATTTTCAGATTCGAAACTTATCTACTGGAGATCACTATACTACTTCAGCTGTTGTACAGTCAACTACTTAAGTTGTTCGAAAATCACGACCATTGAAGGATTATATTATCCCCAACTGTATAGGGTTGGCTTCAAATCCGTTGCAACCAGGACGGCAAGGGGTCAAGGCTTGATAAAAAACAGGCAAAAATTCAGTGGATAATTTGTTATAACTAATGCTAGTTTAAACCATTCATTTGTAACGGTCGTTAGCCTCATACTGGTCACTGCTGGTCACAACAGTGACGTGGGACGACCTAGAAGAAGAAACGCATACCAAAGGGAATAAAACTCGACGAAACAAAATAGGCGGAAGAACCAGAAATTTAAAAACAAATCCGAGTGCGACAATGACTGCGGCACGCTGCCGTCTCGGATAGCGTTCTGAGCTAACGACTTGAATGGTCGTGAGGATCTCAACCGAGCAGGCGACACCTACAAACTTTACTGAACAGAACAGTCATGGCCTTCATAGTACGTGACCGCGTCATTTATTGAATACCACACGGTTTTACTCAAGCGTTGACTGTCTTAGCGTTTAATGCCCAGAATGGCAAACGTTCAGATGACACTCGGAGTAGGTTGCACAAATAACCCAGACTGTACAACCTGAGTGGACGACAGAGCGTTCTGAAACAAGTGCTGGCAAATGACCACAATACTCACGCCGACATTCCACTTAAAGGGGGGTAAGTGGTGGAGACAACTGATTGCTAGACAGCGAGTGTATGAAATATTCGTCGCGAACAGACTGCGTTTCTGAATCACAATGTGAAGTCACAGCGCACATAGGCATTTTATACTCTTCCTTTCATCGATAACCGGGCGTATTTTTAAAGTCACGGAGGACGTGTGTTTGTTATCCCTGCAAGTATCTCATTAGCAACATTAGAAGCTGAGGAGGTAGTGCTACCTAGCTATGTGAAACTGTCCACAGTGTGTGCATCAGAAAATAGAAGTAGAGATACCCAGTCTTAAAGCACCACTTTGCACGCTGAACGTAGGGGGCGCATTCCGTACAAACCAGTCTGATCATTCACCTTATTCAGCATGGTCTGCATGTCTTAGGCAAAGGGGCTAAGACAATGTCTTCTGATGAGTAATGAGGGATATTCAATCTGTATAAGACAATGTCGTCCGCATATTCCATGTCTGTCAACCTAACACCAAGAAGAAAGCTCAAACGCATCTTCCACAATATCATCCATGACAAAGTTGAACAGCAAAGAGAAGACCGATTACTCTTGACGGAAATCACCAGGAGTGGTGAACAGTGAACTTGCTAGGTTCACGTATTGCCCCTGGAAATTCATTGAGGAGGTAGCCCCACAGAACACCACGAGTAACCCAATCGAAGACAGCCATATGTTCTAAAAATATCACAATACTCTTAGGTTTGTCACAAACTAAAGGGATGAATTATTGTTGAGAGCACTACCCTCGAGGTATCTCTTCAGCTTCACAAAACATCTGAGGGAATTTCGGCAGTTTTGATATAAACCTGTACCAACCATCCTTGTAGAGAGGAGAGATAAGTTCTAGTCGTGGAAGCTTGCTAAACTCCAGTAACCTAAGATGCAGAGCAACCTCTACCTCCGATGAAAACCCCCTGGAACGCAGTAAGTGACTACTCGGAGTTCACTTTCTACATGACCTGGTCGAGGCTAGCTGAACTGTTGCTCAAAATGTTCTGTACACCTGTTCAGCGGTGGCAATTGGTCGGTGTTACGTGAGCCAGTGTTTTCACATACAGTGTCATTCATGCTGATTCGATGGCCAGCACAATCACGAATCAGGGGAGCAGCTTTTTGCTAGTCTTATCATTTTTGATTGTTTGACCAATTGGTGCTCACAGACTGTTTAAGCTTTTGGTCAGCTGGCATTCAAATTATCGACGATGGTAGTTATATTCAAAACCAGGTGTAATAGAGCTACGCTCAGTTATAAGGTTTATCGGTGTGATAGTAATCTAAGTCTGACACAACCACCCATTTTTTACGGAACACATTTGTTCACAGCGTGATTTCATATCTGCTGCGATTTGTTCTCAGTGTTCGTTAGGTTCCCTCACCTGAGTCGAATTAAGCAATTTGTTCACCAATGCTTCCTGGTGAATGTTATTTGCACGCTGCTCGGTCGGATGTCAGTTAATTATATCTCATTTGTGATTGTATGGTCTCTAGGCAAATGATTCAACGAAACGGGCATGCAAGACAACATGATCCGAGTTCAGGTGGTAGCTACAGAATGCACGACACTTGTAAGTGACCACTGTGTGATCGCGTTGTGTGCATGTTTGAGGTGCACAGAACGGTTGCCATGTGACGCAATGTTTCTTCCTGTGTTGGAATGCGTTACACGAAGTGTGGAAACCGTGAGATGCTCATAGTTGCGACAGTTTTTCCTTATTGTCAATACGTTGTACTCGGACATTGAACTTGCCACTGAGGCGTTTCGTATCTGGAGACAAGCAAGTTGAGTATTCAACTCGCTGGATAGCATGATGATGTCAGATTGTTTAGTCTTCTTCAGCGGGTCGAGGAGGACGTCGTAGAACACATTTTTGGTAGCATCCAAACAACCCTGAGTTGGAGCGTATGCTGAGATGATGAGTCCACAAAGCTTTTCTGATTTGCGTTGGCAAACGTTAACCGACGTACTGATTTTGGCAGGGCATATGCGACTGTTCACTGAGATCCACTGAAGCATCCATAACTGTATCCGGAACCCAGTGCGATTGCTATTCTAGCTTGATCACGAAATTCATCTTCAGCGTCCCTAGAGATTCTGAGAGAGAGGCGTTTGGATTGAGAGTTATTTGAAAGTGAGCTCAAGTGAACAACGATGCCAAACTAGTTGATTGGTGTTTTCCAGGTTTATATTTAAAGGTTTTGTCCAAAGTGGCTTGTTGACTAACTTGTGGAAGAGTGTGGATATTGTCAGCTCTCACTTTTGCTAGGTGTCTTGGTTTTAGAAAACAGTTGTCATCTGTGTGTACACAAAATGGGGGGTAACACTGAATAAAAAGGTGGTAACTGATGAATAGTGTCGCCGCCGGGTAAACAGCCTTTGCTATTTGTCAGTCGTTTATGCTCCAGAGGTGGTCTTGGCTGACCCCGCTAAGATCATCTGATCAAAACGTTCGACCTGTGGAGCAACGGGAGACGGTCTTGTTAACAGACTATTAATAGGACCAATCACTCAACAGTCTGACACACTTGACAACAAGTGACTTGCCTAGCCAGAGTGCACAGTGAATAAAAGAGTGCTCTCTGATTCTCATCGTTACTGCACGCAGTGGATGCACTCATAGCTATATCACACTACTGAATGATACTGCACGTTTCTCGACCGTATTAGATAATACTTCAGAGGTCACGATCAGCCTTTAGGCAATCACAGTTCTCCATGTTGAAGGTAGGCTTCTAATCCCCTCTTTCGTGTACTGAAGACACCAACTTCGTAACTATGAAAATTGTTTTGGTCTATGCTCATAGGATCGTGCCTCTCTACCTAAGCTCTCTTACGTAGCGAGTAGGGTAATGCACAATCCTAGAAGAGCTACTGCTTCCCGTATGAATGCTGCCTTTTGACTTGTCTAACAGAGTAGTACCTGGTAAGAACGAGGTCCTAGTCGACTTAGTTCGCCGGATCGGCTCAGCGCATAAACCTGACCACCGAAGCAAAGTAGCACGATAGGTCGGCTGTCAGTTGTGTGGGTCAGTGAACATAAAAAAACGTATATACCATGCCAAATGAGTCGGAGCAGTGTTCGTTTCAGATAAAATACGATACTCTGAACAAGACATAGACAACAGCAGTATATGTGAGTAGAATAATTCACATCCCAATTCCTAAAGTTACCGCGGTAAATAACCATGAAAGATGGCCGACGTTTTCATCGTACAAATAAAGGTATCCTAGTAGAAAGTGGTTGCGCGCCATATGGTTGCTATCCCTAAAAGATGATTTCAGGTAAACTTCCATCTTACCAACAGTATTCTTTGAGGCTCTCGAGTGTCCCATTTGCATTTTTCTCCCGTTAATTTTTTTTTTCAGGATAGTTACTGTTTGTGAAGATATCCCATAGTTTGCTTGGTTGTACTTTTATTGTAACGTATGTGCAAGTCATCTCTGTCACAGTGGTCAAACAATATGCAAGACCACGTTTAATACGAATCGGCGGTTTATTTGTGGAGATGCAGGTATTGATCGTTTCAGGTTTTCCTTAAACATAGTTCGACGTATCGACTCGTTACTTACGTGTTATTGCAATGTCAGAATTTGTTCGTTGATATCCTTTCCCAGGGCAAAAACAGCTTTTATATACCTTGTTGAAGACCACTAAAAGCCTCCATGTGTATTTAGCTCTGTCCACTACGCAGAAAGTATCAACCACACATCTTCGATAATTACTGGTTTTAATTATCTCTTTCAACTTGTTACTTTCGAACATGCTCACAAATCTGTCAGCCAGCATTTGGTCTAACAGTGTGGCCATACCAACATCATCAGTTTGGCGATAAACTTCGCCGCTTGAGATTGAATAGTACTAGTACATAAAAATGATAATTGCGATAGATCACCTATTGATAGGTCGATGTCACAAAGAAAATATACTGTTGAGACTGAGTGTCATTGATAATTGACGAAAGAAGGACTGAAGATAACATTTGCCTACCGGAAGTGTCGGGTTTTTGGGTGAAGTAAATGAATTCAAGTGTAACCCTCAAACGCAACAGTCTATCTGTGTGTATTTGGGAAATGTGCGAATTTGTGGCCGATAAACGAGATGGCCAAAACGCCGTATTCGCTGGTTGGGTCACATACTTCGTACGCCGACGGAGCGTTTGCCGCACTGCGAATTATTCGAAGTAACTGCTGATAGTTGGAAAAAGCTGCAGGGCAGCCAGGCAAAGGCATGGTCGCGGGTTGTGGAAACCTTGACCGCTCAGCTAGACAAGGCTGGCAAGCGTCGTCTATCTGGTTGGAAGTTCGTGACTATTCACACCGCATATTCGAAATACCCTTTGAGATGGTATTGTATGGCAGACTGTATCCGTAAGGTTATCTATTCTTCTTTCCCATGAAACAATTGTTTCTGTTTGTGTGCTTTCTACCTGTAACTTTTCTTTGTTATTATTTATTTACTACTCTGCAACATAGTGGATGATTGTCATAATTAGCGGTTGCCTGAACCATTGCACACACGAATGCAGATCAAAGCTGAAAATGATTGTGATGATGATTGCGTTTTGCACTTGATCCATTAACTAACTCAAAAATCTCCACAAACCACTGTGCAGCAGCGCTGTACGTAGAACTACGTACGTCGAGCATCAATCTTAACGGCAATCCATCCGCGTGTCTTCTAAGCAGTTTGCATGATTGCGACATCAGTCCCTGCCGGAAGAATGGGTTCAAATGCATGTGATTCAAACGTATGGCTTCAGTCTGTTTCAAACGGCGTGTAATCCTGAAGAACCCGATAGCAACTGATATCGTCTCACTTTTCCCGGTTGCTTTTTTCTTGAGCTTCAGTCACTCAAAAAGAAGGTTCATCGATTTTGCGAGTTTATCAGCTGACTTCAGAAACACAATCTCTATTTTCGTTTGGAAGACAACTATCGTACCTAAAAATAAGGTTTTTAAATGAACTAAGCAGGTTGCGTGACATTCTTAATGATACTGTCTATTCTGAGAAGGTTAAGTGAAGCATACAAAAGGAACAGATATGTCTTTATGGATACCACTGATAATAACGAAGGGAATGCAACAGCCCGACTGATAACACGTCAGCTAACCGAAACGTTCAGTATTACTGCAGTAATACTGCAATTTCTATGGCGACATCCCATTCAAATCGGACCGTACCACTGAGTCTGAAAATCAATAAGCCGAACCGTGCTGACTCATTCGTTGTCTATCCGTTTGTTTGTTCCTGTGGCCCGGCGTATATAAATCACACTACCTCGCGTTTATCGGAAATAATTCATGAACACTCTTGTTCAGGAACAATGAATAACATCAGCGCGCTTCCATCTTGGTTCACCTGATTGACTTTGACAAATACATAGA
>JTDE01002614.1:65735-92445 GCA_014338405.1 Paragonimus skrjabini miyazakii
CCTGTTCAGTTCCTGAAGTTGTCTGGAGGAGTTTTGTCGGTTCTGAGACTAACCTCCCCTAACCGTCCTTGAAAAGAGATGAAGAGCTGAGACGTGCTCCAGGAGTCTTGTTACGCTTCAGTAACTTAAGCCGCACAGCCACTTCTGCTTCCGACAGATAGCTGTCTGAAATAAAGTATGTGACCATTCGGGTCCCATCGTCCACCTGGTCTGGTTGAAACAAGCTGAACTGTTCCTCAGAATGTCCAGCCCAGTTGTCAAGTTGGCGCGATTGGCCGGGGCGCGCGAAAAACACGAAAAAACTATGAGTTATAGTGTAATCTCGATCGAAAACTGCCGCTGGTTATGCTGTGATCTTGACTAGACGGACTTTCAGACGATGGGAGTATACCGTACTCTTGGCTAGTGAAGTGGTTGTTCCCAAATGCACGCCAATCTTTAACAGATTGGCACCTCGTGTAACAGAATACTATATGATCGAGCTGTGTTCACGGGTGATAAGCACAAAGAGGTCTCCATGTAATACAGTGTGTTGTATTAAAATACCGCATTTGAAAAATGGAAACCTTGTGATGCGCACAGTCTTTTGCTGTTGTCAGTGCTTTGTGCTCGGTCACCAAACATATCTCCCTGGAGGTTCTACTCTGGAGAAAGACGACCAAGTCGAGCATTCAAATCCCGGGCTAGTATGATGATGTCAGAATGTTTAGTATTCTTCAGTAGACCGACGGGGACGTCGTAGAAGGCATCTTTGCTCCTGAGTATGCTAACTCACAGGTATTGCTTGCTGTCAGTTTTCGAGTGGCACTGGTCATTTTACGCTCCATAGCATACTTTGAAGTGTTGTTTTTAGCCTCGAGGTGCAAATTGCTTCTACAGGCCTGCTCTGATTATATTTATTTTTTCTCATGTTGGAGATTAAAGTTTTCGTGGTTGCTCACTATGTTGTGTATCTAGGTTGTTCCGTTTCCGGGGGCAGATATTAGAGAATGATATGGTGACTCGTCTTGAACTATCTGGCGGTGTTCCCCAATCTAGAGCAGTTCTGGTAGTATATAGGCATCTCTCCGAAACTTGAAAGTCGTGTATGTACCGGACTTAGATGATTAGGCCATACACTAATGATGCTAACTAGACATCTGTACTTCCAGCATCAGCTGCTCTTTCAACCTTGTTCACTTAACTGATCACTTCCAGCTTTTTCGCTGAAAGTGTAGCCATTCACTTCACTTTCTCTCTCCTACTCATTGTGATTGTGTCCTGTATGAATTGAACACTTAATGACTGCGTCACTTCTTTCCACGTGACTGCGGTATGTTCAAGTTTCTAAGTTGAGTTAACGTCTTTTTCTCTCCGAGTAACAAACCGACGCTCTTGTACAGTTTTCAGTATTCTGCAACAGATATTATGTTACCGAGAAGCTGAATGAGGAACAAATTAAAATGAGTTCTCTTGAAGAGTGAGTCTGTTTGACCAGACCATCTTTTGTCTTCTTTTTTGACACTTGATAGATGTTGTTCCATTTGGGGGGATTTTCAACAGAAATCTAGTCGTTTCAACTAAAAGTGATGCATTGTGTGGAAATAATTATGTATGTACTATTCAAAATCAAATTTGGCAGTTTAAACCCTGGTTAATTTGAATGATTATTCCTATGTCTGCGTAACTTTCAGTCATTTTGTAACCCAAAGTGTCGAGTACTGAAAGGCATTGTTAAAACCTAGTACGTATGTTTTATTAATGTAGGGACTGTTTCATAAAGACAAGTATGAAAACCTGACGACTGGTTGTCATGAGCCGAGCTATAAACTGGTTTAATTAGAAACAATGAAGTCGTAACTCATATTTGAACTGTACAATTTTATGTTTTTCTACACTTGTGCTATTTTGCTCTCTTAGCTTCAAGGAGAGGCTCATGGACATTGCAGCACAAACAATGAAACACGCAACGCTATGTTTACCTCATCCGGATAAGATTGTTCAAGATACATGTGATGAGAAAGAGGCACCTGGTTGGTTTACTACTTACGCCACGCTACGTCTTATCATGAAATCCATCGTGCTGTACAAAGGTATACAGGCGTTGTTGTTACCGTGATTTGCCGAGTTATTTTATTCTGTTTTGTTTCCGTATGAGTTATCGCAAAACTTCAGTTGTATCTATCCTATTTTGCTGTCTTTGTTGAGGCCACGCACAGTCTATTATCCTGACATACTGTTATTGTGTGCTTTGGAAGGTCTGTTTTTTTATAATTTCATCTCTTCCTTTCATTGAGAACTCTGTTCACCTCTTTACAGCCCTTTCAAATGAGGACGTTCTGAGGGATACGTTGATTCGGTCTCTACTGGATTGGCTGTCGAATTTTCAGGTACTTTTTATTTCGTTGTTTATCCGCTTGCGGACGTAACTGTTACCTGTTTTAAAAAAATTGTTTAAGCCTATGGGTAGTACTTTTTGAAAGATTACTATGTCACATGTGAGGATATGATATCTATTCGCTTTATGGCACATTGGAGATCTCCGAAATTTTCAATTTCATAATTACAGTTACTGTCGCTGAGTTATTTAAAAATGTTCGGGCTTCATTAGAATATCACTTCTGATTTCCAGTGTTTTTCCAAGGAATGTTCTTACTCCGTCTCTTAAAGTTGTTCCAAATTTGTATCGAAAATTTATGACACAGAAACTAGGTGTAATAGCGCTACGTTTATTTATAAGGTTTATCGGTGTGATAGTAATCTAAGTCTGACGCAACCGCCCATCTTCTACGGAACACATTTGTTCACAGCGTGATTTCATATCTGCTGCGATTTGTTCTCAGTGTTCGTTAAGTTCCCTCACCTGAGTCGAATTAAGCAATTTGTTCACCAATGCTTCCTGGTGAATGTTATTTGCACGCTGCTCGGTCGGATGTCAGTTAATTATATCTCATTTGTGATTGTATGGTCTCTAGGCAAATGATTCAACGAAACGGGCATGCAAGACAACATGATCCGAGTTCAGGTGGTAGCTACAGAATGCACGACACTTGTAAGTGACCACTGTGTGATCGCGTTGTGTGCATGTTTGAGGTGCACAGAACGGTTGCCATGTGACGCAATGTTTCTTCCTGTGTTGGAATGCGTTACACGAAGTGTGGAAACCGTGAGATGCTCATAGTTGCGACAGTTTTTCCTTATTGTCAATACGTTGTACTCGGACATTGAACTTGCCACTGAGGCGTTTCGTATCTGGAGACAAGCAAGTTGAGTATTCAACTCGCTGGATAGCATGATGATGTCAGATTGTTTAGTCTTCTTCAGCGGGTCGAGGAGGACGTCGTAGAACACATTTTTGGTAGCATCCAAACAACCCTGAGTTGGAGCGTATGCTGAGATGATGAGTCCACAAAGCTTTTCTGATTTGCGTTGGCAAACGTTAACCGACGTACTGATTTTGGCAGGGCATATGCGACTGTTCACTGAGATCCACTGAAGCATCCATAACTGTATCCGGAACCCAGTGCGATTGCTATTCTAGCTTGATCACGAAATTCATCTTCAGCGTCCCTAGAGATTCTGAGAGAGAGGCGTTTGGATTGAGAGTTATTTGAAAGTGAGCTCAAGTGAACAACGATGCCAAACTAGTTGATTGGTGTTTTCCAGGTTTATATTTAAAGGTTTTGTCCAAAGTGGCTTATTGACTAACTTGTGGAAGAGTGTGGATATTGTCAGCTCTCACTTTTGCGAGGTGTCTTGGTTTTAGAATGTATGGAATTGTTGGAAGGGTGTGCAGCATTAGTTTGACCCCAGTCATTTCAAGGGTTCTGCATCCATCGTACTTCGTCGACTCACTGCAGTTCGGGAGTTAAACATCAGAGACGAACAGGCAGGGTTTCGCCCTGGGCGGGGTTGTATAGATCACATTTTTACTCTTCCTCAAATTCTGGAGCAGCGTCATGTGTACCACTGACCAACAGTTGCCGTGTTTCTCGTTTATAATAGTGCGTTCGATTTGGTGGATCGGTGTACACTTTCAGAATCGTCTAAACGCAGGCGTGTATTGACTAATTATGTGAACATACTATGGACAGTATATTCCCGTACTTCGGCTCAGGTTAGGGTTTACGATGAGCTGTCTGACAGTTTCAGCACCATGAGCGGCGTTCGTCAAGGCTGTCCCCTTTCGGCATTTTCTGTTCAATTTCGTCATAGACGAAATAATGGAGGCTTGTCTCCGGCAGTCACAAGATGCTGGTATGGACCTCCTACTTAGCAAAAGGCTGACTGATCTTGATTATGCTGACGAAACGATGTTGCTGTTTGACAACTTTCAAGCAGCGCAAGCGGCGCTAAATGCAATTTCACGTTCTGCTAAGTACTTCGAAATGCGCTTTGTAGCCTCGAAAGGCAAAGTGCTTCTGCAAGATTGCTCTGATTACGTAGATTTAGTGTTACATAATGAAATCATGGATGTTGTTGATCGTTTTGTTCACATGGGAGGCTGTATCACCAGCGGCGGTGTAAGGAATGAAATAAAGGCGCGTATTTCCAAGACTAGGGCAATGTTCCCTAATATGAGAAACCTATGGCGACAGAGAGGTTCCTCTCTGAAGCTTAAGGATCGCGTATATCAGACAGCAATGAGGGTTGTATTACTAAATGGCAGTGAAACCTGGCCACTCAGGGTAGAGGACTTGAACCGTCTTCAGGTGTTTGACCACCAATGTCTGCGTTCAATCGCTCGTATCGGGTGGCACCAACAAGTGAGTAACGAGGAGGTTAGGAGGCGGGTGTTTAGCACTGACTGCCAAACGAGTTCTTTCATTCATTCGTGCAGACATAGATAGTTAGGCCAATGTACTAAAGATGTCACACCGAGCAATGTTTGCCGACGCTGCGGTCGACTGGCGCAAGGTGTGAAGTTGACAAATGATGACCTGGCGTAGACAAATGAAATCCTTCACGATGGGGTTGGCTACTGTAGATCAGGTTCGTCTCTCGGGTTTGGGACCGCTCGATTCACAGAGTTGGTGGCTATAGATGTTAGGTGAGATGGCGATTAACCGAGCTGGCGTGAATTTTGTCTTTGTTTGGTCGAGTTGTCTGTGGAGTGAGTGCCCTCAATGTCGTGGTGGGGAGTGAAAGCCGCAAAAAAGCTCTCTTATTGATGACGCCTTACTTTCACTTACAGCTCGGTTATTAGTTTGCAAGGCGTAGGCGCCTTGATGTTGTATGTTTGGATATAGACGTAGCTATTTTTAGTGGATAGATCCCCATCTCTTTTCCATTTTTTCTTCCGTCTTCCTATACAGGGTACGCTTTTTCTTCTTCGTGGTTGTGTGGCAATTAAGCATCAGTTTGAACCACTGATGTATTGCTGTCTATGATTCTGATGAAGATGATACAGCATTAAACGAGAAGATGGTGATGGATGAATAATGTCGCTTTTGACGGAACACATTTCTGACGCTTCCGTGCCCCGAATATCGGTTGGCCCAATGGACACTATTTGACCTTCGAGCCAACATGGGATAGGGTTTTCTGACGGAACTTTACTGGTGCTAGTGTCCTTGTTGACTGACTCAGTTTCCTAGCCCCCGCGTGGCGTGTAGTATCATTCAGCAGATAATCTAGATTCGAAAGCAACCACAGCACACGCCAGTGACCGGCATCAAAAATCCATCGTCCAATTAATGCCGCGCGGGGGCTAGAAATTTGGGTCAGTCAACGCTGGGTGTGTCGTATATTTCCTGTACCATTAAAGCTTCTGCCATACCGCACACTATTCGGTGCGTCTGCCGACGATTAACAGAATCCACAAGACCGCCAGCCGATGACCTGGTCATGGGCTATGAAAGGCTTGCCTAGCCTGCTATGCATAACTGGTAGGTCTTATCCGTCAGACTGATGAGTCCGTGACTATGTACACTGCTGGCTAGAGTCACTTCCTGACATGACGGTGTGTCGCAATCAATTGCGGTCCCACATCCGCGTTGTTTTTACCTTATATTTTTCCATACGTTTGTTTTCATTTTTTAAGTTGCTACTTCGTGGATTACTGTCAAGATCATCGGCAGCTCGTGTGGTAGCGTCCACGAATACTGCTAAAATCTAGAAACTGATGGCGATAATGCGAATAATGGGCTGAGACAGGCTTGCGAGTCATTCAGTCAAAGACTGTTGTTATCGGTTGAAAATATCTCGAACTGTCCTCGAGATGAAACCTTGTTCATACATTCTAGATGGATCCCGTGATCCGAGGATTATCGCTTATTCTCGAAAGTGTATGTGTTAACACCCCTTATATACGGAGCCCAGTAGTTGTGTATTGTCCTCTTAGTTATGACGTCTTTTTTCCTCTGTTTCTGTCTTAATGCAGAATACTTGTTCTGTCCGTTGACAGATACCTAGGTACAAATGAACACTTAACGTTAATTGCACTCATTCATCACCTGTCTACAACGACGTCCTTCTATCAGAAATAGCATACGCCACGACGGACTAACAATAGTGTTGTATATAAAAGGGGTTACATGCATCCGAGGTTGCACAAAAATAACACGAATGTGGGGCGGTTACAGTGTTGGTATCGTTTATTCGCTTAGTCGTTGTCATCCCGCTCTGGCACATTATGGGCTTTGACCCCCAGGTTCAAATCTCCAATGAGAAAACATTGAACGCGAGACATGATTATCGCTTTGGATGTTCCCTCACATTTGCCAGCATAGAATTTAAAAACTTTAGGATTTCCACCGAGTGGCTGGCACTTGTTACGGGCTGATCATTGTTGCATTTCGATAGTAGGTTGCAATATTTTTTTCTTTGACTTGTTTGTCTTGTTTAATAGATTGAATCGTGTGCTTCATTTATCATCGCTGATGTTAACACTGATTCTGTTTCTTATCGGACCATTTTCAAAACAGTCAACAATTCAGTCTCAGGTTTTCAATGGCAATTCCTCCATTCTGCAATCGCTAGTTGGCCCATGTCTACAGCTGGTATTTACAGTTTCTGAGTGGTCATCCCAAACGGGAGCTGACGATCCGGACAAATTGGCCGATCTTATTGGCTCTCTTGCTGTGTTATGTGTTGAGCGGGATACACACGCAGATTTTTGGATTCAGCCGCTCAATTGTAATTTGGTTATTAGCACCGAGAACGTCTCTTGTCTCCGTTTGGCCATAGTAATGCTTCGAAAGCTTGTTCGGTAAGTGAATCTCCGAATAAATTTCGTATGTGTGTATACATTGACTTATTGGGTTCGAACTGTTCCAGCTGTCTTTCTAAGTCAACCATCTATGAGGTAAATTACATAACTGTTTTTATTACGAAGGTTAAACTTGTTATTTGGTCCTATTTTAATGTGTGAAAACGTAGTTGTCAGATGCCGACCTGATGACAACTATGTTTACTCGACCAGTTACTTTTGTGTAACATTGCTTTACTGGGATGACCGAACCGATATAACTAAATTTCCATATAGTTCGTTTTTCAAGTTTGCTAATAATTCCCACAGATTGAATTGGCTAGATTATTTATCGCACTTGCTAATTTATAATCCTTCTAACGTCTAACTCCTGTATCAGTACTTACTAATTGTAGTCGTGTTGGAGGAACATGCTTACTATGGATAGTCTTTTGTGTTGGTTTTCCGTGTTAATATCATTTTTCTTTTCTAAACTATGCCGAAGTAGATTTATACTTCTCTGTCCATAGGTATTGTCAGATAACGTGATCATTGGTTACAAACAGGAACTTCTGTGTTTATCCTAACAATCCCTTTTTATGAAAACTTATTGTCAAAACTATGGAGCATCTAAGCACAGGTTTGTGTGCGCGGTTTGTTCATAGTTAGAAGATGAAACCTATACAGAAGACCCTGCAAGTCTTTTTATGCATTTTCCTCTAAAACAGTCATCTACGACAGGTGACCATACCCGAACACGCTGCTCTTTTGTTGGCACATTTGTCCGCAAAACTGATCTGCATCCAGAGCCGTTGCCTCGGCTGCGCATCTCTTTACTGCCAGAATTGCCCAAATATCCCAGCGCCTCTCATTTCAGATGAACAGATAGATGAACACGACACTCCAGTTTATTCGCTATTGGAACAGTTTGAGTTGCTCGATCTATTTTTAGAAGGAAACAATTTCGAAGGGGCATCTGAAGGTTGGTTGCTGTCTGTTGCCTCATGTTTAGAATAGAGAAACCTGATAGCTCTTTTGTTGTTCATCACATATTTAGACATACGTTTTTTTAAACTCTTTCCCTACTGCTCACCCCTTCAAACTGACACCGTATTTCATCAATTTTGTCTAGTCTATTTGGTTCATTGGACAGTAGCCACAGTGTTGATGTTTTATACTGCAACTTTCGTTCCAGAAGCCAAAAATCATGTTCTACTCGTTAGCCCAATGACTTTCACCTGTTCGATGTTCTCTTACTTTGTTCACTGTATAAGCATTCGCCTTCCGTTATCGTCCATTCAATCCACTTTTATGTTTCTTTAGCTGTGGTTGATCTGGCGACGCACTTCAGTTGTCACGTTCGATGGGATCCGATTACCGTCGACCAAGCGTTCGCGTTTTTCTCACTAATCCACTCTAACTTACCTCACTTTACTCCTGCAATTGTTGGGTAAGTGTTTTCGATGCAACTGTTTGCAATATTTGCTTGTTGATGTTCGTGTTCTTAGTTTACCACGTTTTCCGGTTGTGTCCACTCGAGGAAGCCTAAGTTAAGGTTATATTTCTATTCTGAACAAGTCGGTGACGCTTGCTTATGAAAATATCGTTTTTCCTTGAATGCGCCACTCATGTTAGTCTATAATGTATGCTGAAAATGCCGTCGACCAACGTGGACGTAGCAAGCTGTCGGCACTGTTGCGTTTTAACTCGCTCATTGGAGTTCGTCCCAGTTCAACAGTGGGACGCTCGATGTCTATCCTTGTTAGCTGATGTATTCATTATGTACAAGGAAAAACACCCCTCAGTCCTCCATTGAAGACTTCCTGAACAGCATGGAACTTCGAAGCCTGCCAGCCTATTTCAAACGCTTTGGTGATTGATGAATACTATATTTTTGTCATCACGAATAATGAATTAATGTCTCGGGCGCAAATTTGTGTAGAGTATGTGGAGATCCTCATCGAAATATTCGGTTGGCTTCGCATGCATGGTCCTGTGAATGACAGAACAATAACTCTGCCGTCAGGCTGACTGTAAGAACTAGAGCGGATATTAAGTCTTTCATCAGAATGTTTTAGAACCTTCAACCGTGATTTTTCAGCTACTTTCCTGGTGTTTTTCTTTCTCTGTAAATGCTGATGTAATCCCGGGGTTGTTCACTATTCAATTTTGAGTCGATGACTCATGAGTTTGTGTTTTCTATCGGAGTGTATTTAACACACTTTTCCTTCCGGTGAGATGGATTTCATTGTCGGCCTTCTATCAAGTTGGCTGCCAATCAGTTTTCATTATGACTATAGGACCGAATCAATGCGGAACAGGACATGGGCAATGTCGTGTGGCGTAATTCATTTAATCTTGAAGTCAGCGTAACCTCTTGCTCTCTTCTGGTCTTTCTTCTCTCGCTTCTTGAAAAGCTGACTGATTATGTGTGTTTATTCAGCTTGTCTGACGTGCCACTCGTGTTGGCCACGCACGATTCTGTTTTTGATTTGTACCTGGTGTGCTTATCTCCTTTTGTTAGATTACTCCAATTTTCCGGTAAACATCATGCGGCTCTGTTCCCCTCCTGTAGTCTGTATTTTCCATACTTCGTGGGTTTTTTAGGATTTCTGATTTGATCAAACGTCTTAGCTTTAATTCATTTGTAATTCTATACAGTGTTTCTTACCACTTTTAGCATTTTTGACATCCACCTGTAGGATACTGTCATGCTGTTCAGCCGTATTTGATGTCGTTCCAAAGCAAGCGCACTTTAGTTTAACTGATATTTTTTTTCAGAAAAATCATGGCAAATGTTGCTGGTCGACTATCCTCCACAGACTTGAACAACTGGCTTGTTTTACACACCCGCCTGTGCGCTCTGTTGGCTGTCATTCCTCGTCAAGGTCCCTCGTCGTCTCTAAGCTCCATGGCATTCGATGAGTACCGGATCACACAGTATGGTGCACTTGCCAGTTGCATTGCTAAACACTACATTGAACTCCTATTGTTGCGCCCCAATTCTTCCATTCCGAACGATTCGGCAAACAGGCGCGCTTCCAACGACGCCGCCTCCACCATATCAACAAATTCTCTCGCAGATCTGCTAACCACCGTGTTTGCCGCTCTTTGCCGACTTGGTTTAGTTCATCAATACACGCACGCACTCTATGGTGCAGTGCATGCTCAAGTGAGTGTTTTTGATTTTTGTGGATGAATATAGCACGGAATTCAAATGTGTGTAGAATTTGCATTGAAGAATGACTACGAACTCGCTACCTGTGTTAGCCTTGAATTAATAAAAATTCATGCATGTAAATGTATTTTTTAAATATTCCATCATAAGACGACTTGTATTTCACTGTTATTTGTGGTGTTTCATACCTTGTTCAGTTTTGAGAATTGAGCTCCATAGATCAAAATTTCTTCTATCATTATTATTATTATCGTTGTTTTTTTCGTCTTACGCAAATCTGGTCACATACTTTTTTCCAACTCAAACACACATGAAAAAAGGTCAATAGAAAGAATTGCTACCCAAAGGCGGAAAAACCTAGACAACAATATGTGATGCTTACAAATGGGAGAACCAAGGATTGTGCTAGTTTTGTTGCATGCATAGTTTTTAAATTTGGCTACCGTTTGTTTTTGTTGTTAGTGATTTTTTTATGAAGAAACATGTATGTATGTTGATAATAGAAGCCACGTCAACAAGCATGACGACACTCGTGACTTTGTCAACGGCTTGTAGCCACATCCTTTACTACCTTCAGCCAGCAGCACTTAACATCTTTCTGACCTCAGCCAATGGAGACCCATATATAATGTAAATTTCTTCATTCTCCCACGCTAAGACATAGACTGCTGATTGTGTTATTGTTTGCAGCCACACCCAGATAGTGCGATATACCAGACACTAGGCAGGTGTGCGCAAAATGTGTCCAACTCACCACATTATGCAAAATGAAACTGCTTTAACGGATCTAGTTGATGTTGAGGGAGCGGATTTTGCAGCCGCTGAGGAGTACTGTGCTTATGGACGCGTTATACATCCTGCCCCTTAGCAGAAAACCAATTCATATTGTCTTCAGAGGTGTCTCAGAGTATCAATTGTCAACCGGGCCTTAGCGGCATCCGGGAAGATACTTCCTCGTAATGTAAGCAGCATTTTTGGTAACATTCAGATTACCGCTGCCCTGGACGGAATCACACACAAACCCTTGTCAGTTTTAATGGAGCGTTTTATATTTAAATGAGTCAACGCACATACCATATTGCGATACCCACATTACGAAGCAGTCTAACGTTTTCTGAACTTCCTCTGTAATGTCACCAAGTAAAACAGTATCATTTGCGTTGCGCAAATATGCGATTCTCTTTCATGAGAGGAGTTCCAAGTCAATCTTGGTGAATCTGTCCAGGGCCCTGCACAAAATAGCATTGATTACAAAATGGATGCGAAAGGGGGGTACTAGATCGCCCTGTCACAGAATATATGAAAGGGTGGCGATTGTTAACCGTAAATTCTGGCTTTTCTTGAAGTCTACTTGCATACCGCCTTTGGAATTAATGTGCACTTCTCAGCCTCCTAATTCCGCAACACTTTGTTCCAGAAAATAGCTTTGTCTGTTGAACTTAAGACTACCTTACGGTACTGAAACACAACTTTTGTTTATCTTCGGTAGGTATGGTGGTGCTCGGACTGCTGGCGGAGGTTGATATTTTTGTGCTTCCGTGACACTGCTATTCACAGTAATCGAGTACCCCGCGGACCTGGGTGGGTTGCGAAAGAACGGACGCAGACGACCTGAGACTAACTCCGTGGCAGTTAATATAAGTGTTACGAGGGTCTTTCCTTAGGGTTGGTCTCTATCGATCTTACCCAGGAGAAAGGTTTCTCAACTGTCCATTTTTTGGAAAACAGAATTGGCAGGTTCGCTTTTTATTCGTCGTCCCTATAGGCACGGGAAAGATCTAGCGCTCAAGAGTTTTGGTTTTTCTTGCGGATCTTCACTTTCACACGTCACGGACCACAGTGTTCAAATGTGTTCATTGAAAGAAACAGTTGGAGTAAGGGTTTACTTAACTTGTGATCGAAAGAGTTCCGCTCTCTTTTCCGGGTGTTTCCGTACATACATGTATACACATATTAATGACCCGTCCTCACTTCACACTATTTCGTAAACATTGGTACGTCTGCATCGGTGACAAAGACAGGAAGTTTATGGATGTACCAGCTAAATTCTTCTCATTTACACACCCCAACCGCCGGTTCCTGTGACTCCCTCCTAAGTATGTTTGCGAGTTTGCGCTTCACAACGAGGTTTGCCCTGCTGTACTCACATTCTATCGCCTTGACTGATATGTCAATGGTTTTGTGCGATTGCACAATGAACCTTGTGATCCACAACACGGTGAGTTGATCTGCAACAATTGAAATTTTTCGAATAAAATGCTTTCTGTACCTACCGTTGACTTAATCCACTCGGTGAGTTAAGTGTATCATTCGGAAAACTTGATTTGCTGGTTAACTAGTACAGTTGGATTAACAATTGATTGTTTGGGCTTGCTTTGTGGGCACCACCGAAGTGCAGATACATTTAACACAAACTAGCGCCTGTTCAGAACCGAGGCAGATAAATGCTCTTATATGTAACTTCATCTTTGGCTAGTTCTGTTGTGTCGATTTAAACTTCAGAGGAATTTTCGTGACAGTGAGGAACGGCTAATCATTTAAGTAAAAGACTGATTAGTCTTTCCCGGTTATCTCGGTCGGAATCCATCGAGACTGCACCGGCCTCCAGAAGAAGTCGAATCGCACATTTCTGGCTAGAATCACAGTATCAGTCTTAGACACTCGATAAGGAAAATCATTAGAACGCCAATAGAACTAATGTCTGTTTGTCTCTTACTGCCGTCCCGTAAGTCGTATGCACACATACCAATTAGAGTGCGTTTGACATCGTGTTGCTTCCTTTTAGTGAACTTTTGTGATTCATTGCGCATAGTCAACTGTTTACTTGAATAGAGTTCAACCGAAAACTCTAGGCCCAGTTACTTCGAACGATACTGACACGTGCCTGATCAGATGTTTCAACCAGTTGGGTAATAGACCGGAAGACGTTAATGCACGTCTTAAATAGATAACATATATCACAGTAAAGATCTTTTGAGATACGGGTCAATTCCATCTGTTGTCTTATACTTTTTAGTGCACGCAAAATAAAATTTACTAGTCTAAAGAGCCTAGGAGTTTGTAAAAGCAATGGAATACACCCAATTGTCTTCGGTGTATTTACAGAAGTGGTTGCGTTCAGAAGACACAAGGCCTTAGTTTATATCAGAGATGCCGCAACAAACAGTACTCGAAATACGTTTTATCATTCATAACATTATTCACACTACCAGTGACCTACAAACGTTGGGGACCTGAGGATTGTTAGTGATAGTTTGGGAGGATATTTGCATACAGTGAGTCAGTACGGTGAGTCGCAAGATAGTTTTACTTGGTCGCATAAAGTGGTTGATTGTGCATAGTGCATTGTTCGGTGGCAAGCCGGATATTACTCAGTTGCCGATATTGAATTCGGAGATTGATTTCTAGTTCCTCATTCCAAGCCCGTGGTCAGGGGTCTGGTTTATAAAACGGCAGAGCGGAGCACATGTTTCACCGTCCAGTGTGTCTGTTCATGCGCTTATCAGATGTTGCCTGACCGTTCAGGTTACCTCTCGCATCGTTCATCAGATCTTTATCTGTTGGCCTGTTTCTGTTGGTGTGATCTGCTCACCGCCCGGTTCAGTGGGCTTTTATGCTACGCGTGCCGTCACACCACGTACCGTCTTATGGTGGATCTCATTTTACTGTTGTGCAGGCAGTAGACCCATTTCTGGTTATCCACTATAATGTACACACACGCCTTGCGTTCATCACTTAGGTTCTCAGATGGAACCGTAAAGTTCACTATGAACGAGCTGTAACATGAATGAAATTTGGGTCTGATGCTTTCTCTTAAACCCCACATGTTCGAAAGTTTACATGGTAACTTGTATGGTGTTGGAATTCTGGTTATTTTTAAGATACTCCCTACAATTTCTGAATTGATTGGATGGCATTTGTGACCATACTGTATTTTCACCCGGTTGTTCTTCGTCCCTTCGCATTCCATTGAGTAGATTGAGATCAGATTGTGTACTAGTGGCGGGGAAATGGTTTCGAGATAGCTCGACTTAAATTCAAGGTAGAAGTCTAATGTTTCTATTCATTTTTATGCTATCTGATGACATTCAGTCAATATGTGGCCCAAAAATGTGCATGCTGACAAACAGCAGTCTGGTTTATGCGTTCCCACCTCACTGCGTTTTCGGTGGATGACACAACTGTGGTTTAAAAAACATTTTATTCATAGGTTCTAATTGCGTAATTACTGTGACGTGTCTTACTTCGCTTGAACTTGCTACTTGTTTCCGTTCGTTTCGCCCTGACAACTCTGTTTCATATAAGTGTTATGTAATTGGCCTGATGATGAATAACCGAAAACGAGCTTGCTCGCCACACCATTTTTTAAAAATATTCATTGTATTCTGTGGATCCAAACACTGTTATGCTCATCTGGATATTGTTGCTTCTCAGTCTCAGTATCGAAATAGCCGCTTTTTTATGATCGATAGCAGTGTGTGTCGATCTGAGTTCTTTCGGTTCTGCACCCGACTCTTAGCACAGACAAACTAACGACATTTTGCTTCATCCACTTGCCTGCTTCTGTCGAATCTTTGTTCCCACGTTACCTTCGTCTTGCAGATCGATATCGTTATCAAGTCACTGCAGATGACTGCCGCACATACGCTTCGCCTCTGTCGCGACAAATTGGCTATGGTAAGCCTGACTTGTTGTAGTAAACAGTATGTTATATTTGTGGTTCCTACAAGCTGGAACACAAGTCTCACCGCAGTCTCATGGTTGTTTTCGTGTATCATTATGAAGATGTTTGAAGTGTTACTCAGATGCCTTCCACCTGGACCCGTTGACTAGTCAGTATACGAACCGAGCAGTGTATGTGCTGTACGAGTTCACTTTTGGTAGTGCACGTGCAGTTCACGAACTACTGTCGTAAAACACGGATGCATTGCTTACGTTATACATCCATTCCTGCATGTTTTAGAAGATTGTAAAATATGATTAACCGTTAGTGTTGTCATAGGGAAAGACCAGTTCATTCTAATCATTCTACCAGTTCGCACTTCAATGTTGTACCGGCCAACCACTATACTGTACTTTGTTCATTGTGAATCCGTTACCCAGTGGCACGTTTTGATATCTATATACACCACAGTAATGAAAACACATGACTTTCTTCATTAAGCATCCCATCAAGCACATCTCTTCGTTGTCTACTACAAATGATATCTTTGATAGTGTTTGACTAGTAGGTGAACCTCGAGAATTATAAATTTATTTATCGCCCTGTATATAACTTTTTGATTGAAATTCGACTGACGGAAATTTGTACTTGTGTAAATGTTGGACCAAACCAATGATGGTTAAATGTCATTAACCAGCGACTACCATTTAAAGCGTTTTGTTTGCTAGATTATACACACTCTTTCCTTCTGTAATTGTCGTTCCTTTTAATTTGTCGGATAACTAACTACCTTGATGTGATTTCGATGATAGATTTTCTTGCTTCTGACTTTCCAGCAGTTCGGTTTCTTCTTGCTACACATCACGCCGACTGTCTTATAGTGTTAGCCGAATTATCATGCCATACCTTGTTTTCTATTCGGATTACATGATTGCTCTAGTGAAATTCGTGTTGATTGAACTATTTTCACAAGTCAGATCGTGACCTGGGATAGGTACTGGACCTGGGCCGGAAACAGAACAGAACAATTTCTGAACTTGTATAATCTGCTGACAGTCTTTGAAGTAGTCCATTCACGCACTTTCGGGTGAAAAAGGCTGCATTTTCTTGTCAAATTGTATATCAAATGCAAACGCACGTTTACAGGATTACTAGACGGTTGTACATTTAGTTCCACCTTGTTCAGCCTCAATATTTAAATGATTGTTAATCACGATACACAGTTGTACGAATCACAGTATATTTATTCACCAGGAAGTATGCATTGAAAATTGTGTCCTTCAAGCTTGGTCTGAATACCCTGTGCTTATATAGGTGTTGAAAGTTGTCTGTCCTGTGAGACTTTTTTGATTTTGGCTCTTTTTTGCGGTTGTCCACCAGGTTTATACTTTTGAAAAGTTGCTTCCTTTCTACAGTTATAAAACTTTTAGTCGTCGATAGCTTCCGTCGTCCCCTCAATACGCATGGCTGCTGCGATAAAACAAACTGATATGTTGTATATTGTGTTACTGTTTTTAGACATTTAAACTGTGATGATTTGACCTGGTTGTGTTTATCTTTTTTTACACCGTTATGTGTCCGTATTTCTTTTTTTTTACTGTTAAAGGTGGTGGCCGATTACATGGAACAGTCTGTCACACCGGTTATAGACTGTCTTGCTCGTCTTTTTCAATTGGATAAAACCATTGTGTTTAAGGTAATGTTTATCCGATGAAACGCAGATCGCACTACTTGTCTACAAACCGTAGAAAGTATGTTTTACCACGTTCAGAATGTTTTCGCAAAACATTTGTATTCACATGCCCACTAGGTTGTGCGGTCGATATGCTCATCTGTGACTTTTCTTGTTTCCTTGTATATAGGAGCTCGTCTCACCACTGTTTATCGCGTTAGTGTTGCGCGGAAACCAAGAGAGCCATTTGCAAATCCGGCAACTGGTCATTGAAGTTCCCTATGTTCGTCCCAGCCAGGTTAGTTATCTTGTGTTACCAGTTCCGAATATCCCTTTTCTTTCTGATCCAGTCAGTTTCTTGTGGCTCTCAGCGTACCTAATATATTTTCGTCCCCAAATCTTCTGTGTGCCCTGTTTGATGTATTCTGCAACGAGCGAGACCTTTTCATAGGGTATCGATGTGCGTGTATGTTATGATTTTAGCTTGTTTTTTTTTCAAGCTAGCACAGTATTATTTATTTTTGTTTTCATGAGGTAGCAAGTATTGACGTTCTTCACTAAAGACTAATGATCGACAACTTTTGCTTTTTTTCAGGATTATTTGGGTAAAATAATCCAGTTGTGCGTTCTGCCTGAGACTCTAGTGTACATATTCACACGCACGTTGAAAGAAGAACAGGAGGTGCATTTCGCTTTTCTCGAGGTTAGTTCAACCGTGTTATTCCCGTTTTGTCCGATTAATGTTTTGCAGCGATACCTTGTTATCACATAGCCGAATCAGATACATTACGTGCTAAGTAACTGATCTCTCCATTTGAATATAGTGTGTAGCCAACAGTAGTGTTTGTAAGTGGTGACTTTTCGGGCAGCCTTTCCGAACCTTATCATACGGTGTACATTAATATGTACCGCTCAGCAGACATTGTTAATGGTTGGATTAGTATTCTTCGAGTTTCAGCCATGTACTTCAGTGTGTAGCTGAACAACATGACACTACAATTTGGAGGCAACAAATTGTCTGATTACCTGCCTCAACGGTCTGTGTGGTCGAATGAAAAATTGTGATTCAGGCTATCCATGTGTATTGAGCTGATAAATCGAGATCGCAGGTTTTCCATTTTCTTTAGCCATCACAATAAGGCTACGGATACTGAAGATGTGGAACGTGTTTGGTTAGAAGTGCTAACATTAAAAGGAACGACCAACCGGGAGTAAACTAGCAACTCACTAAAACTCAATAAGTGGAAAATCTGTTACAAGAAGTCCTCAGAGCTATTCGCTTTCTCCTGGTTGGCAATGGGAATGATTAAAGTTAATCTACTTCTTCCGAGAGTAACGGTTCTATTGGTATTCAATACCTCCGCGACCATTGCTTTAAACATATCCGAAATTTGTCTGTACACATAATCAACCAACACCGGAGCGTTGTATGTTTATTCTTACCAGTGGATATATTCGTTGCTGTATCAAAACAAATATTCTGGTCTTACTCCGTTAGCTTCCTGAACAGTATTATTGAAAGAAGGAATGGGTAATGAAAAGTAGTGTTATATTTAACTGTAAATGTTATGATTTGTCTTTTTTAGGGTTGCAATCGTAGATGGAAAATTGGGCATTTGTTTGCCAAATAGTGGCTCTGCTTTTCTAGAGTGCTAGTCGGAATGCGGGACCCGGCCCATATCACTGCATTGACATTCATATAAGTTTGGAAATCGTTCTTTAACCTATTTTCTGACGTTGCTTGAAAGTTATTCATATTGCTGTACTCAATCTTCAGTTGTAAATCGTGTATTTCTAATGCACATTAGCATACACAGTAATTGACGATCTTTCCTCGGGACCACAAGGAACTGATGTCCCGACCACATTTGAATACAGCGTATGTGTACCTGTATGCTTCCTCTCCAACAGTTCACTGATGCTATCACATGAACGGCTTAACGTTTGATACAAAAGTGATCTTTCATTATGGGTGTAATCATTGATCGTCTGCGTTTGTCGAACATAAAACAAATGAGTTAGTGACGGCTAATTCTTATATCAAAGAATGATGCCATCCGCTTCAACCTTGTGTTTTTTGTGCTGGCAATATCAGATTCCCTATATGAAAATATCCACCAGCTGAGCTTCTATATAGTTGACGTCATATTATCGACGTTTGATTGAATTTAGCTTGTGACAGCTAATGCTAAACTGTTAAATCAGCTTGTTTCTGTGTTTGTTTCCTCCGGATTTCATTTATTCTGCACCCTATCCGCACAATAACACAGTCCCACTTGAGCATGCCTATCGAGCGCATCGCTCGGTTAAACGATGTTTCCCGCTTGCTGCATCAATTTGTGTTGCGCCTGTATCCGTTTAGAGTGGGCGCCAGTTTTGGTCTTCGTTGGGTCGCTTCTCGTGTATTGAATGTACGCGATACACAACCTAGTGCAGTCGGAACTACCTACGCGAAGGGTCCTGCATCTGTGAGTGACGGTTATTATTCGGTATATGTTGTATTGATTAAGTTCTTGTGTCATCGTTTATCTTGAAAAGTATGTTGCCTTTGGGTCAAAGTATTTCCACCTATGTTCAGGAAACAGTAAGCGGAAATAGTTTCATTCATTTGGTCACACGCCTTACCGCTTTCTACAAGAACACAGATCGGTGGTGGTAAATGATATTATACGTTTTTAAAGAATTATGTTTTCTTTTCAATGATTCAGGTTGATTAGAAATATTGAACTGACCTGGCGTCAAAACAAAGCTATTTCGGTTGCCCAAATTTTGACACTAACTGAGCGGAGTTAGCGAAATCCTACTTGTGGGTGCCACATATTGTCTAGCATATGTTTACACACACACACACATCTCGTTTTACACCTTTTCCGTAATTCCTTATGCAGCTAAGCGTGTACACCAACCTGCCTTCCTATTTTCGCATTAGCCACGGAATCGAATCAATCATTTTTGCTGGTTAGTACAGAATGTGATCATCAGCAAAATTTTCCATTAGGATCCTGACTATTATTATTATTACCGTTATTGTTATCTTGTTCAAGAACATTTGCTCAAGGTGTGAGTATGTAAACAGCTGAAAAACGATACGTCAGGGTGCATCATTTACTTGATTTTATTAACGCGTGTGCTTGAAGCAACAATCATTGATATGGAGCGGTAGTACACTCGTAGCTGACATCTCAGAGCTAACTGATTCCGAGTCATTACCAAATAGGATACAATCTACGCCTGTCTACCTGAACAGATCATGTAACGAAGCTTGTCTTCAGTGTGTAGACTGATAACATACCTATCTGATTTTTCTTCTTCTCAGTTTTTGTCTTTATCAATCAATTCTGCCAAAACCCGTTTGTCACTGTTCAACGCTCTAGTCTTGAAAGCGATGTTGTATGACCAGTTTGTCCTAAAAACTGTATTCTCTTGACAGGATACTTTTCTTCAACTCGTTTTCAGTTATTTTTACTTTTTTCCTCTATGTATTATACACCCGAATACAATCGCAAACTTGAACATTATTTTCTTACAGGCCGATTTTCTAGGACAATTCGTTTGCGGCATTTTAGCCTTCTTTGACAATACTTTGTTGGATGATGATACAATATTGGAGCATCGATGGATCGCCCTTCGTAGCTTGGTGGTTTTTATTCAACTTCTCGGCTCAAGACATGTGACGCGTATGCGTGCCAAATTTATGGCTACTCTAAAGTAAGATCCTGTTCACTGTTCCATCGCTATCTGTACGGGATATTCGAATTTGTGGTATTCTTAATCTGCGAAACGTATCACGCCTGCAAATCGCTTGCATCATACAAATCACACATAACAATACAGATTAGCCAGTAAGATAAAAGCGGAGCATCTAAGGTCGACTGCTAACCCAGGGATAGTAAGTGTGTACATGTATGCCCATGTTTTTGGTTAGCTATTGAAAGAACCGCCTAATGTGTGATTGTCTTTATCTGATATAAAAAGAACGTTCGCGTGTTTTTGATTACATTTTGTGACAGCGTTTACTCATCATAGTTTGGTCTTCAGTCAATTGTGTTACCGATCTTGTTAACTTGAATGTCCCCGAAAGCATGTCCAAATGCAACTTATGAATGACCTTGAGCAAATTTCTGTGCCGAAGGTTGAGATTAACTTATTTTTATTAATAATACATTTATTTGTCTCGTTAACATGACTTTTCTTACTTCGATGCGTTCTCTGGTGTCATTTGTTGACGTTATGCACAAGATTGCCGTCTTCAGAACTATACTTTTCAGGTGAACGCCATTGGTCTCCGCATACTGTGAATTTTATCCGCGTTAACCTTTTGCGGTAGTTTTATAGCAATAAACACAATACGCTGCTTTTTGTTAACTGTTAGTTTATCTGATACCGTAGACAACACCGAATATGATATCTTGTTGGCAAATGATTGTAATCTAGCAGTCATTTGGTCGTCCAGATGTATGCGACTCTCGTAGTTGTGTTTAAATAAATGTTTGTAGTAACTCATTGCTATGCTGACCTGTTCGTGTGACAACTAGTTGAAGGTTCTGTTGTGACGCAAACTAGAGATGACTAGTACACGAATATATGGTGTACGAATTGCAAACACATTAATAAGGGCTGTAACGATACCCAAACCCCATAAGAACACAGAAGACTTTATCCTTCAGTCGAGAATGTGTTTGCTCAGATAGTGAACGTGTATGTAGATTTTGAATGACCTTAAATCCTCCCACCTTAATGAATGCAGTTGAAGTGGATTCTGTCGACCAGAAAACAAAGGAAAAAATACGCCAAACTATCGTGACCACTTTATGTCATTATTGTTATTAAAACCAAATGTTGTTTAACCTATTCATTCATCAACTGCCTGAATTTTAAATGTTCGTAGTACTGTTTCAAGTTGTTTATGTGTAACACGAAAGATTATACTGGTTTGTAACAAGCTAGAACCAATCTTAATGGGTTATGACAAATTGACAACCTCTGGTCAGTATTGGAACTAAGGTGATTTATCGTTTACTTTTGATGAATCCTTTTAAATTGTTCGACCCTCCACTTTCTTCACCAGGTTTCAAACATTGGTCTACGTTTCCATTCAGAAAGATACTCTTGTAGTGCACCTCATTTATCTCAATCATTCTGCAGCTTCCTATTGTCCGATTATGCAAACAATTGGTTATCCCGATTCTTTCCCAGTTTTGACTCATCTTACTCATCATAACATTTTACCTGCCACCATTCCTGATCGTTTACTGCTGTTGCGGTTTAGATATCTTAGTTATCGTATTCAACCGTTCCATCCTATTTGTTCATCTTTGCAGGATTTGTTTACGATACAAAACCGCTCCGTTCGCGAAGGTGGTAATCAAAGCATGGTGTAGTTTTATCCGTATGTGAGTTATATTTCCCTGTATGCTGCATGCCGCATGGATTCCAACGTCTACACGCCATGCATTGTTTTCCAATGCAGTTACTCGTTTTTGAGTGCGTGGTATGTAACTCTCCAATCACCTGTTGATTAAGCCACTGTTTACGTAACAGAGTTATGGAGCGTTTTTGGATTCAGTTCGAATGATCAGCGAAGCAACCTTTCGGTCACTAGCCAGGGCTTGTAGTTTTATTTAAAGGGGAATCTTCGTGCGAAGTATACCTAAATTTTTATATCGACTAGTTGGCGTTGTTATCTATCATGGAAAAAACGTTATTTGCTGTTGCAGCTTCCCACACCGAAACTGAGTTTGTTTTGTTTCAATATAGTTCGAGATAATCACGCAGTTCTAATCCAGGTAGATTATTTTTCATTCAGATAGTAGTTAACGAAATGTTTGGTGTACCAGTAAACGTTTGAAAAAGTCCGTTTGACCGTTAAGCATATTTGAAGATCGTCAACATGATTTTGCGATATGTTTTATAGCATTGACTTTGATTTCACGGTTTGTTTATCTATCGAACTTTTCGAAAATTAAACGACGACGTTTTTGAAACCCCCATGAAACGTTGTTTGGTTTCATCTTTTCAACAAATATGTTTATTTGGAATGTCGTCTATCACATAACATTGGGGTTATTTTGATGTTACTTACACCCCTATCTTCTTTTTGGGGTTCTCGTTGCGTCAGTTACCAAACAAACGAAAGCCTTTCAGTTGAACTGTCCACCGAGCCAGCCCTGAAATTCTAGGTTAAGAATCGAGTGTCACTGGTAATAACTTTGCTCCTTATTTCGCTATTGTCTTTTCCTGTGTCCTCCGGGATGCATACAACGGAGTTGTGGTGCATAACTTCCCGAATCGGTTCATTCTCATAATAATTTGTGTTGTAAGACTCCTCGCTGACTCTTCACTGAAAATGGTTGTGATCTTATCGTTTGCACACGTCACCTTATGTTTTCTGACAGGCTGGAAGTGGACGCTTTACGCGAGCTACTCCCCGATTTGGGTGCTACTTTGGACGCCTTGGTACCGTACGGACCGGACCAAGTGACTGACTTGTTCAACTATCTATTTCTAGAGAAAAAGTAAGTTTCTCATCAATGCCTATGCCGCAGACCTATGTGTTCTTTCTCAGATTTACGAAATTTTGCCATGTCATTCTATTATGTCTTCATCATGCTGAACTGCATTTCTTCCGCATGCATTACTTACCGCTAACCTAACTCAGAATTGTGCCTTTTCCCAACATTTGATATGATACGATCCCTAAATTCTGTCCTGGATGTTTACTGTACTCATTTCTGAAATTCATGCAGTTACTCTAATAAGTTGCCTTTCATCCTACGTTTAGATAGTGACGCTATACTGAATATTCATCAGAATATTTCAGTTCAACTTAAAAGTGTTTTGTAGCTGTCATCATCGTCATCATAGACAGCTTAACTGCCACAAAAACACGAAAAAAACCTAGGTAGGAAGAGACGAAAAGAAAAGGACAGAGGAAGGGACACCTACTAAAATCTCTTCGTCGATGTTTAAACATACATCAAGGTGCCTACATCTTGCAAACAAACAACCGATTTATAAATAAAAGTACGACGTCATCAGCAAGACAACTTCCTTACGGCGAGTCATTAAGTGCACTCACTTTACAGACAGCTGGGCCAAACAATGACAACATTCACAACACTGAGCTATACCAGCCGCCATCTCACCTAACATCTACAGCCACCAACTATGTGAGTCACGAGGTTTCCAGCTCGGGAGACGAACCCGATCTCCAGTGATCAACCCCTTCGTGAGCGATTTCATTTGTCTACGCCCGGTCATCAACTGGCCACCTCACACCCTGCGCTAGTCGGCCGCAGCGTCGTCAAAGAGTGTTCGGTGTGGCAAACGACTAGCTGGCATCCTTAGTACATGACCTAACCATATAAGTGTGTGTAAGTGTAGGGACTGAACGAAAGAACTCGTTTGACAATCAGTACCAAACACCCCCTTCCTAACCTCCTCGTCGCTTACTCGTTAGTACCATCCGATACGAGCGATTGAACGCAAACTTGGGTGGTCAGATGTCTGAAGACTGTTCCCGTCCTCTACTCTGCGATCATGTTCCGCCGCCGTAAATTAATGCAGCTCACATTGTCGCCTTATATACGAAACCCTTAGGTCTCAGACAGATACTCCTCTGTCGCCATAGGTGTCTCAGATTAGCGAACACCGCAGCGCGTATTTTCAAGGCTATAGTCTTGGAAATACGTGCTGCTATTTCATTCTATACACCGCCGTCGCTGATGCGGCTTCCCAGGTATATAAACCGGTCAACCACCTCCATGACTTCATTATCCAACATGAAGTCTGCGTAATCACGAAAATGTTGCAGAAGTACTTTGCAATTTGAGGCCTCATAGCGCATTCCGAACTAATTAACCGAGTGCGAAATTGAGTTCAGCATTGTTGGTGATGCTTGAAAGTTGTCAAACGACAACACCTTATCGACAGTATAATCAACATCGACACCGTTGCTTAACGGCGTTCATCTCAACCTCAAAGTGACGTGTGAACCAAAGGCTGATGGCAGTCTGCCTTACTTGGACATACTCATCACACGAAGGGCCAACGGATCAATAGAGCATAGCATTTACGGGAAACCAACGTGGTCTGGTCAGTATATGCATTCCACTAGTTTCACCCGGGTAAAATATAAACGGAGTGTAGTGAGAACATTGTTCACCAGAGCACTGCGCATTCGTATATTCGACCTTGTTGAGCAAGAGCTAAAAATGCTCAAGACGGCTCTGGATGGTAATGGGTACCCCAGAAGCTTTATTCAGCTTCACAGCGAATGGAGGCCAAAAAGCAATAAGAATGATGGGATCCTCAAGAAATTAGTATATATTGGGCTACCATTCAAAGGGGATATCGCGACGATGCGAACAACCCAACGACTTGTCTGTTCGTCAAAACATACTTACACCGTAGCCGAATTAAAGATGCGTAATCAGACTCGCAGGTAACCTTTGCCCTCAGTCAAAGGAGATCAACATATTGACGCCAAATCACACTGCGTTTACCAATTCTCACGTAACTGCGGGGAAGTTACATAGGTAGAACCGATTTATCATTGATCTCAATAATGAAGAAACCTAAGTGGGTTCACAAACAGGTCTCACAACCGGACACTCGAGTCACAGAGAACCGTAAGACCGTAGCTTCCTTGATCAGATGACACATCCTGTTAACTGGCCACAACGCGGACTTGACCTCAGCCTTCACCATCATAGTGAGCCACCACAACCCACGGTTCCTTAAATTTGCTGAAGCCGTCGCGATAAACCGGTTCAAACCTGTGTTGTGTGTATGGAAACAGTTATTTGTGAACTCGAGGTTGCCATGGTCCTAAGTCGTAGCGAGTGTCATTCACATCACAGGATTGAACGTTTTTGTTATTGTTGGTTTCTTTGTTCATCCCGCCCCAAGTACTGTCGACGTTAAATTGGAAGTTTTCCGTGGTATTGGTTATCTGGTACTGACGAGCCAATACGAAATGCTAGCATCTACCAGTGCTCGTCTTCTAGCTGTTTTGTTCTAATCAGGACCGGTCAGTCTTCTACCATGTAGGACGTCCACACCGGTATCTTGCGTGTCGTAGACAGTCCTCCATTACATCGTCTGTGACAAACTTAAACAAAAATGATGAAAATTCAAAACTGTTCATTCCGTTCAGAACAAAACCGTTAGAACACGAAAAATGACAGATGCAAGCACTTCGTATTGATCCTTCAGTAACAAATTTACACTAACCTGAGGTTTTTTCTTTATATCGAACAGTTAATGGTGGGTTAATCGATTGATGGGTCAGGAAAGGTAATTAAGTCTAGAGCAAGATGAATCTCACGAACAATTGTTTCTGAACAGACAGGGCCAGCTTCAGTCGATTTGATTGTAGACACATATAGCTCCTGGGTTCGGGCTAATACACAAAGTTCGGCTGCGTTGAATGTTCGTTTAATCGAATTCATCAGTCTTTGCGTTGTTTGATGCATACGTATTGGATCGTCACCTTGGTTACGCGCTCAGTCGCTTGACCCAAAGCAGAGAAGTGAGAAGAGACGCGGCGTCACTGTTTATTGGACGAGCGAAACGAGACGAGACAAAACTTAAACCACAGAAGCTCTAGATTTATAGGACAAAACGATGACCATAGATGGCCGACAGACAAAGCGAATCAAATGTGAGTCATATATGGCAGTCAGGGCGTCAGAACAAATCACATTACAGGGGGCGTCAGAAGGCAACGCGAAAAAAAACGCTGTCCAGATAGCGCACAGGCGTTCGACCGCACACCACCCACGACCATACCATCCGAGCTGGGCTGGTCGATTGATGCGGCGTGACGCGTCCTGGCTGTCTCGTTAGGAGATGCGCCTCTTAGCAATACGGTAATCGCCTTTAAAAGGCAGTTCTGTATAAACCTTCTTTCTCACAATGACCACCTGTTCGGATGGCGGTTCCGGTATACTATGCCTTTCTGTGAACCTTTTTAGATAACCATTCGATTATGGTACTGACGTGATCAACTGTACTTCCTCCAAAAGA
>JTDE01002615.1:2448-35156 GCA_014338405.1 Paragonimus skrjabini miyazakii
GCCGCGACAAAACACGGCGAGCGTTATGCCGACTAAAATCTGCGATCGTCAACCCACGTCCGGCAGTATTCATTCCATTATACTCGGCCATAGTTCGACCTCACCTGGAATATTGTGCCCAGGCTTGGTCACCGTATCTAAAAAAGGACATAGCTGTCCTCGAAAAAGTACAAAAGCTCGCCACACGTATGGTATGGGGTATGAAGGGTTTAAGTTATGAAGACCGATTAAGCTCGTAGAACTTATTCTCGCTGGAACGTCGGCGGGTAAGAGGAGACCCTATTGAAGTGTACAAACTTACCCACCACACCGACAATAGTCCCCTGGCATGTTTGTTTGTGATACGTCTGGACAGAGATTTAAGAGGAAATAGGTTCATGGTCAAGAAAACAAGATCACGATTGGCAGTTAGGTTTAACTTTTTCACTAACCGAGTAGTCAACTCATGTAACAAATTACCTGCAAAGGACGTGGAGGCCTCCAGCGTAGATGTATTCAAAACGGAGCAAGATAAATGTCAGAAAAACCTTTTTCCCACTTTGTAATAATCGAAAAATGGTTTGCTCTTGCTGTTCAGGGCAACCTGGATTTGATATATGTCTTTTATCCCTACCGTCAAACCCCTACCGAAAGCATCCGCATCAGCAGAAACGCAGTCTGGTCAATTTCCGAATCACACCAGTCAAGCATCAGGACGTCAACAGGCTCAGGCCTTCATCAAGTCCTGGATTTGAAATTGAAATTGAAAATAGGTATGAAGAATAATATGTAACAAGAGAGCAATAAGTTAACAGACTCTACACTATTAATGAGTGTATTGGGTTATTTATGTCAGTTCAGAAGACATTCAGCATACATGAAAATAAAATTGTTCAGGTGAACCATAGAATCGAACATTATCATCACTCTAATTTCAAAGTTTTGATCGGCAATTCCAAAATTTTGTTTAAATTCTTCGGAGATTATTTACAAGTTTAGTCCCGGCCCTCGAAAATGGACCTCTCGTGTCTTTTTCCGGGCAGGAGGTCAGTTTATCGAAATATTCATTGAACCAATTCTCTCCGTGAATAATGAATTGAAAATTTTTTTGTTTTCAATATGTTGGTTTTCGTTGGTATTCTTTTGAGAGCGTGCTGTTTTCAAGCATTTTGTATTGAAAGTTCATAATATTTTAGATGTGTACATTCGAAACATAAGCCTGAATGGTGGTTATTTTGATTGAGGTTGCTTTCCTTGCAACAACTGCTCTAACTCGCTGCATTACATTCGATGCTCAGTTGTTTCTTTCAATGATTTTGTATAAAATCGCACGGTCATTTCGACAACGAAACACTGCTGTTCATCGGTAGTTGCATTGAACTTATGTGTATTATTCTATTTCTATGCACCCCAAACTTAATTACTGTACTGAATAATGAAAAAGAAGAGTACGTAAATATATTTACTCGCATATATGCGAGTAACGTTATTCGCATAAAAATACTTTTTATTTTCGTTAAATATCACATTGCTTCAATCAACACATCTAATATTTTCTGTTAAGCATCGACAAGGAGTACTGAGAACATTTCCATACTGTAAACCTTACCGTTTTGTCTGTACTTTAGTGCACGGCGCACTAAGTCGTTTTCCTTAGGTACGAGTTTATCAGACGCAAAATGGAAAAGGCTGTTGAGAAGAGAGATCTAATATTTATTACTCGAATATACAAAGGGTCTCTTATAACTCTAGACATGGCACCGATACGTAAATTAGCTAGAGAGGCTGGAGACCGGTCACGTCGATGAGCGATTAAACCGGAAGAGTTGTGTCACACGTCTGCGTTTTGGTTCGCGCCGCGATAACCTGGCATGTAGACCAACAATCGGACAACGTGCATCATGCGGACTTTCTTAATAGCCTAGGTACAATATGCAACTATGAGTTTTGGAACTATTTTACACATCATACCGCATGCAGGCCAGTGAAATCTTCCGGTCGCCTCAGTACACAGTTGTGTGCAGAGATAGTAAAGTATTGCATGGGAAATCACTTCATACAAAGGATAAACACACAAACCGCAACTCACCTCGATAGTGGAAGCTTACTTGCATGCCCACAACGAATACGCGTGTCGATCACAAGCAGTCTGCGTCGACAGATTTACCGGCTGACGAATGAATGCGTCACTGTATAACAGTCATAATCACGTTATATGACTCAATAGACACTTCCAGTCGAAATCACCCCACACATCGATTAGTCCCGTGCAGCCGATATCATTAGGTCTTGCATGGCGAGATTCGCAAAGCTTGATTCGTCATTTCCATGTCATCGAGCAGCAACCGTGTGTTGTGACAGCATGTGACCCATCACACTTCACAAACGCCGCAACCCTGAGCTTACTGATTTACGCAGAACTTTCCGCTGATCCTGTGGACAAACATGATGAAGTTCACTTGGCGTTTTTTTATCAGAATCTCATTCACATCAGCTTACACACATGTACACATATATACGTTGGCAAGAATGAGGTCTTGATAACGCCCTAGTGTCTGGCCTGCGCTCATTGTTCGACTGGTTGAAAATTCACTAAAATGCCGTAATACACAACCTACATTGACCCGTGCTGGTCTGAATGTCATTTGGATTCATGGTTTTCTAGGGCTTCCACTAAACGTTTAAACGTCTTTCCTGAGGAATACACATGCAGCGGTCTCAAGTGATATCGATTAAACAAACGTTGAAAGGATTCGGAACAAAACCAGCAATGATTGGAGATGTAATAAGTTTCTGGTCTTAGCCTAGCTTGAACATAACAAGTGCAACCTACGAATGTAATACAAAAGCGCAAGATGAGTACACGTTCATTCGAGGCCATGGAGCAACGCGCATATCAAAAAATGTGATACGCTTTTGACTACTTTACGCACTCTTCGAAAAGTTAAATCAAGACGATTTCAAAAGATGAAGTAACGGGTAAAGTCTGTGGGGTCGATTGGACCGAGGTTGTTGGTCTTTTGAAATAAAGCAATTAATTAGAGGTGATATTGTGTAGTTGGATTTGAATTGAAAGCCAAAAAGCGCGGCAACGTTACAGGACGTTCGAGAGAGCGCGCGACGGGTGCTGTACTTTGGACTGCGCAAGAAGTCACATACAAATTACAGCAGACAGTAAAATTGTAAATGCTGTCAGTAAAGCTGCTACAGAACACCTGCAATAGAAGATAGTCAAAGAGTTGTCTGCAATGATACAACATTGTGTTGGTTAACTGATGCTGTTGCTGTGTGTATGAATGGTCAACTTTACTTCCTTCAAACCACTAGCGTTTACAGTTATTAAGGAGAAGGTGGTAATGACCAAAAACCGATGGTCTGGACGGTAAGTAATCACGCACTGGCAAAGTTCGTGACATCAGTCATTTGTACAAGCTACATGAATGTAATATAGCCTTTTATTTGTTTTAGCGCAGTATACCGTAGATCGGCAGCCCTGGTGGCCTCCATCCTAGGGCGACATGTTCTAAGCTTTGCACGGCTTTCTAAGTTTGTCTGCGTTTCCCGTGAGGTAGGGGCCTCGTCAAAGATGCAAGTTGGCCAGGGTTAACTAACAGTAGGATCTATAAACGTACAGTGTCCTTTCAGAAAACCAATCGCCTCTTTATATGCAGCAACCGTATGTCTGCTTTGACTGCATTCCAAAACATGGCTTTTCATCTTTTCGAACAATTAATAAGTAGCATAAGTTATTTCGCGTTTGCCATCTAAAGTGGTTAGTTGTGAAATGGTAACGGAAGAATTCTCTTTACCGGACGTAAGCAAACGTAGCCCGTGAATCGCACCGACCCACGTAGTTTTCGACAACGCCTGTTCTGGAGGGTTTGTGCTATCGATTTTGACATGTAATTGTGAAGGCTCGATGAGAATTACCGAAAATAGCTGTTCTCATAATTGACTTTCTATGGATTCTGTGGGAATCTGGAAGCGATTGAAACAGTCGAAGGACCCGAAACTGGAGCTAAATGTAACAGAAATTGTGAATAACTATCATAATATCCACAGCGATTCAGCAAAGGTAAAGGGCATATAACAATAATAATTGTGCAAATGAAACATGCCAATCACGTCTGTAAAAAACACCGTTAATGGTTTGCACTATAAGGACGTTGAATCGTAAGCACACGTCGTGCTGCCCACAACTGCTTTAGTGTCACCGTTAAAACGCATCTGAGGGGTGTCTGACAAAAACAGAGTTATCGCGTGCATACAGAACATGACGAGTTTTTGGATCAGTCCTTCTACGACTGTATGGTGAAACAGCCCTAAATCTGTGTTTTGATGTTTATCTCATCCCTCGCTATGATCGACTTAGGTGGCGGAATTTGTTGATAAGAATGCGAAGACGTTAACGTAAGTTGACAACCACTGAGAAACCGAGATGTTGCATACGATAATGGTGGCTTTTGCAAATAGCGTTCTTACTTAGATCGATACTTGTGAATGTGAAACGACGCAAATGGTGTACAAAACGAACATTAGCGCAGGTTACAAGAAGTCCGGTGAAATATTATGACGTGAATAGTGAATTACGGCTTGTGGCATTGTAGCGCTATAAATTCCGTCGAAGTTTTCAAGTCGAATACAGAATATAAGCATGTATATACCACTAGATGCATGAGTTACAGTAATGATAATTAGATGGACGAGAAAGTTTCAGGTAAATAATACCAAGTGATATACGTGTACTGTGGTCAGTAACGATTGCGGATTACAATGTCATTCATAGCTATGTATAAAGACCCTACCAAATAAATGTACACGCTAGAAAAACGCTGACGTTTATGTAGTTTACACATAGAACTTCTGGAAAGCATTTGATTGTTCAATGCAGTTTGATCAAATGTGTTGTCGTTGAAAACCGTGACCCACAACAATGAACAACATTCGTATGACATAATGCGTATCACGCGCGCCCTACCTTCACCAATATTTAATTTTATGTTTGATACCGCGTATATCCGAATATTCTCTTACACTGATCCGCAGTCCAAGGGCACACCGCTGAATCAAGATTTTCATTGACTGTGCTTTGGTTGCGTTGTGTTTGAACGTGATTAAATGATTAAATTATTTCTCATATGTTAACATTCAATTGCCGTTATAATCGTGATTATTATTGTGGGTCCATGAAGTACTGAAGTGTATCAATTGCTGACTATGTGAAGTACTTATGACCTGCTGTAAACTCAGTGGGGTGCGCATTATGTTCACCTGTAGAGACCTCTCGCTTTGAGGGTTTTGGTACAGTAATTAATTATTAATTATTTAAGTAAAAAAGCGCTTAAAAGAAGTGCTTATGAGTTTTGCTAATTTAGTTAGTGACGACTTTCTGCATATTATTGAACCACACTATCCTTATATCTGACGCTTCGAGTAATTCTGGTGAAATTTATTTCTACATCATTCTTAGATGGTCTTCAACTTTGTTAGCAATCCTAATTTTCTCGCTACTGACGTGGCTGCTCCTGGTTGAATCTCAGCAAACCCAAGGATATCAACTGCAGCCGCTAACGTGAGTGATTTATTTATCCAAGCAAATATGAATTATTTAACTAGGTCCTATATGATACTTGCTCCGAATCGGATTCGACCCAACGAAATGGTGAGAGTCGCGGTTTCAATATTTCGCTTGCTCTACCGACAACTTACTGTGCGCATATCGGTTAAAATCAATACGGATGAAATCATATCTGATGTGGAAATATTTCAATCTCCTGGAACGCGGTTGATGCAACTGGAAGTGAGTTGTCTGTTATGACTAATTAACTGAAGAGTAGATTTATGAAAAACGTGGTACTCTGATATTGATCTAATAAAACTTTCAAAATATACTGCCGATTTGTCTGTAACGCTTCACGTAATGTTTCAGAGTATATCAACTCACAATTGTGTCAAGGTTGTTGCGACAGAATAACTTAAAATGTTTATGCAACGTGTTGTACATACTTTACTACTGATTACAAAAAGTTTGTTAGTCGTGTCACACGAAATACAGCGGAAGCATAAGTTAATTTTTTAAAAATGCATGCGATACCCTGTCCTCTATTTCAGACTAAAATACATTTGAGATTTGGAATATTACGCAAAAGTAAAAAAAACAATACACACACATTGTAATGGAATAGTCTATCACAAGGACCAGATCTTCCAAAAGCCACTATACAGATGTCGCTGGCCTCGTCTGTTTCCTCTGATTTGTTGTAATTTTTGATCGCAATCTCCTTAGCCTACTGGTCTGCTAGACATGTTTGATCAGTGGACGCATATCTCAACGTACTTCGATTCTAGATAAGACGCAATTGTGAAAAGTCAGGGCTTCGGCTGGATTTAAACCAGTGACAGAAACACTATGCCTCAAAGCGGCTGAGCTACGAAACCACGTCAAGAGCTCAGAAATTTCACATTTGGACTCGGTTACCCACCCGTCCCACTATCTCATATGGAATCCACCAAATGATCCAGAGGATTGACTGCCCTGGCAGGATCTCTCGAACAGTTCACGCTGGAATCCACCAACGCCACTTGAGCATAGAAATTGTATTACTAATAAGTATTGGGGCAGATTTATGATGTTAGATGAGACCCAATTGTGAAAATTCAGGGCTTCGGTTGGATTCTAACTATTGAGTTGTACAGCTAATGCAACAAGGTACACAACTGAAATCACTACATGTTGTATTACGATCTTCAACGTTATCAGAATTCCTGCTGTTTTCAATAATCATTCATTGTGTACAGGTGGCATTCGGGTTTTATTTAACTAAATTTCTCAGTTTAGGCTGCTTCCGCTTGCCGTGCATTCGTTATCTGAGATATGGTAAATAACTAAAACTTCAGTTGTGAGGAAAAGATTTTGGAGTGCCAGCTTGAAAGTTTTGTATCATTCTTTTAAACAAAGATTGATGCCATACAGAAGTCTGTATAAATACGTGTATTGTTAGGATAGATTTATCAATGTTTCTGTGTAATCAGCCTGTCAGGTCATGCTAAATTACTTGTTCTTTTCCGTTTATTTCTGAAAGATACCGGATTACAGTAGGAATGCCACCTATTGGTTTCACGTCGAGGGGTCTATCGTGGCAAACAGTTCCATTCTTTTTTTCAATCGTACTAAACTGGAATTTATGCCGCAATCAGAGTCATTAATCATTCAAGTAAGTGGTATTCCGATTCGCAGTGGATCATAAACTTGATTTGATTTAGGTTAGCAAACCGGTCTACCATCAGAGTCAAATAGTGCGCTTTCGTGTGATTCCGGTGCGGCCGGATTTGACACCTTCCTATGGGTCATTGGTGAGCATTGAAGTGCTAGATGCTTCTCAGAATGTGTTCAGGCGGTGGCTCAATCCAATGACAAATACCGGTGGTGAGTCTTTATCAGGAAAATCAACGATCTATTAATTTTCAATTTCTTGTTATTAATTCTTCTCAGAAAACAGTGGATTTGTGCACCTGTCGGAGAGTTATTCTCCATTACAAAAGTCGAAACATAATACGTTTTGATTTTGTGCAAACCAATCTTCAAAGTTTAGCTGATATGGTTTCGTAGGTGACCGAAAAGTTAGCTTGAGATCAGTTTATCCGTACTTATAGAATTAAGCTTCCGAATGCATTAGAAATTCTACCACAGAATTTCGTCTGGGTTACTCTGTAGGTTTTCTTTCTCTTCAGAACCGCATCGAACAGTGGATTTATGTTCACTTTCTGCAGAAAAGTATATGATTGTGCGATTATAGATGTACTTAGCATTTTTGTGCAATCTTTCTGTTCGCGTAACATACATAGTAGTTTAAGTCAAACTTCTCCTTCTCGATGAATCGATGAATGCATGCAGGCTATTCGATTTCACTTTCAGACACTTGATGTCACTCAACAGAAATTGCCATGACAGATTTGAATATCATTTAGAGGTATTGCTACTAGCATAGTAATCTATGCAATACCATGTGTTGACGATTGAATTACACTCGTACTTCTTTATATAAATATATTTATATATGTTAAGGCGTACGTGTATGGCTTAGACGTCTTTTTTGTACTCCAGCTTACTTGTTGACTAGTGGCTGTGTGTTCTACGCTGAGATATAAAACGAATTATATCGAGGTTAGCCCCCCTATCGATTTAGCATCCTCGTTAATTACAAGCCTACAAAACCGCATCACAGGCTCCTGGAGATACTGGCAGGTGTTGCACTGAGTCATAATCAGTAACACATGTGGATCCATTGTCACGGGCGTTGCCTTTGCTTGGTTGAGTTGTGGAGTTAAGTTGGAGGATGAAGCGGAGCAGTAATAGCCCCTAAGAAAGCGTCCTATTTTTAGCTGCGACTTGGTTGCTTTTTTTTACAGAGGTCAACTCTCGTACTTTTGAATTCTTGTGTTTCGAAGAGGATTTTTTAGTGTGGTACTTCATTTCTTTCGTTGTGTTATATTTCTTTCCTCCGACATTTTTACGGTTTTATGACAGTTAAACGTGTACGTCAGCGACTCATATGTTGTTGATGGTGATGACTGTGATCATAATCACTACTGATTTTCATTTAAAATTTCACTTCCGTTGTCCAGTTAATGTTTTTGTAACACTGTGTCTAAATTCATACTAGGTTATACAATGTGTAGTGACGTCAGCCCAGAACGTTCAGCTGTGATTTTGTTTACGCGCAATTGTCGGTTGTGCTTTGTTCATTTGATTCGTTTCTCAAATGTCTAATCCTAAGTGGGTGGGTAATTTTGTCAGTTTAAGCCAAGAATCGATTTGTCCACCCTGAGAAAACACTTTTTAACAGTAGTATATTTACCCCTAACAATTTTCCTAACATCTAATGCGATAAATAGTCCAATGGATTACCGCCAAATCAACCTAAAAATTCCGTTCTTTATTACCTAACTAATTAGTTGTGATTTTTTGCGTGTGTTTGAGAAATTTGTTTTAACGGATGAACCAGAGTGATGGAGACTACGTGATCGAGATGGCGGCTACCAAGTATCAGTTTTTTCACGGGTCTTGTCTACTGATAGACCGTGTCTACGAATGTTTGAAAGTGACCACGTCCGTTTTTTTAAGGTTTTGCAACAGTTTCGCTGTCACAGGTAAAGAATAGTTCTCATAGATATCACCTAACAAGTGACATTCGTGTTTTGTTCTAGAATTATTGTCACATAATAAACTGGTCGTTGCTAGGGACGAGACTTAGCGAAAACTTGCCTCTTCTGGATAGTAATCTCTCTTGCAGGAGACAATTCTGCATCTTCATCAGTAGTTTACCAAACACTAATAAGTGGTGTATTTTGTTATTTTGAAAAACTTCGTTACGGCCATCTTCCAGTAATCCTCTCTCCTTGCACATGATGCAATTGTTACGTTGTATATACTAGTTATAAGGGACTCATACAGCTTCTGGATTCAACTGTACGCACCTGTTCTGATAAAATAGTTGGCTCGTTCGTAATAGCATCCTCATCTGTTCTGTACTGTTCGTCTTAATTGAAGTCACTAGAACGTGTTTCAGCATGGTTAGCCAACTTATCTAAAATTCGATAAGATTATGGGATCGCCTGAGAAACCTCGATTACCAAACATGATGTAGCGTTACAACGTTTCGGTCAATTCGAACAAGCTAATTTTCACTTACTCTCTAATAATGATCGGTGATTCCGTGACTATTTCAAGCAAACAGTTTTGCACGATCTAAAATATGAAACGTGCATCCACAATTTATTGTTTCCCCACTCTCTGAGTAGCCGTAAAATACTCACAAACATCCTATCTAAAGAAATACAAGTTATGTATTTACATGCAAATTACCTTGTTCAATATTTCGGCATATGATTCAACCCCGCCTGGTAATCCTACCGTGGCTGGTAGGATGGCTTCACCGCTTGCGTGACTCGGGATTTTGACAACAGTAACTTGACAGTTGCTTTTAGCGTACTTTATGTGCAATTGCACATGAGAAGTGCAGCTGTGTTTCCGATTACCTTAAAAAAAATTAATGTTTTGGTGCTTTATAGCTTAAATCAACCGTAGTGGATGTTGAATCTTTCAGATGTGTTGTGATCCCGGGTTTTATTTTGCTAAAAGTCTCTCTGAATTGAGAAAATTCTTCGTTGGTGTCTTGAGGATACAAATATATACGTTCTCGTTTGTGTTGTAAAATATGACCCACCTCTGATGAACTAATCTTCTTTCAGCAACTCCGAACTGATTGATTTTGTCTGTCTTGCTCAATATATTCGCTGATACAAAACTGATGAGTGGGTTCTCTCCAGTTGTCCTTGTGCGCTTCTTTTACAAATACAGACGTATGTCGTTTGAGATACACAGATGTTTTTCTTGACTTTCGATCATGTGTTTCCTTTCCGTATGTTAACTTTAGTACAAAACGCTTGATGGAACGGATGAACAATTCAGATATTTCACCCCCAAGGTTGCCATTACCTATCATCTGATATGAAGTGTGTGCGGTCAGAGTTTTGCATGATTGACTTCAGAGAAACTTAGAGTCTTGGCTACGGATGATTTGTCAAGCAGGGTACACACGTTTCATTAAGTAAACTAAGTGAAACCAAGATACCGGCAGGCGATGTCCATACCACTTCCATAGTCTGTGGTTTGAAATGTAACAGAGTTACTGAACCGACGTTTATTCCAACAAAACTACTGAGACAATGATGCCAACGATGTAGGATAAACGGGGCTGCTTTCACAATGATCATGCCAGCTGTTCGACGTCGATTAGGCTAAAAAGTTTCGTGATAAACACTGTTGTTTCATTTTTACTGGAAACGCGTTCGCTTAGGGTCCGGACCATAGTCCCTGACTGGATCCTGGGTAGTGGTAGTGATCCTGAGCTCCTACAAAACATCCACGTGACGGAATGAAAGCGACCTATCTAGGACAGTTGTTCTTCTTGTAGTGGATTTTCCGGGGGATTGCTGTATTTTATTATGCACACGCATACGTTTGTTTACATTCGACATAAACTTGGTAATTTGAACACTCTTCTGTCGTCAGTGTTAACCAAAAGCGACTAATTGTCTTAGCACAACATTTGTGGATCTACAGTCAAAGCAAGTTCCATACAATGTTCCCTTCTCATAGTATACATTCTCGAATAACAAAAGGGTATCCACAGAGCATGCGTCTATGGTGAAACGAGACCAAGTATTCAACTAATACAATCTTTATTACTTACTTCTTATAAGTAGTCCGAACCAATGGCTTTTTATTCATCACATGTCACAAAGTGTGCTAACACCTTTGAATGGGAGGTACTCGATTTAAAATACGGTTTAATCTGCTTCAAACAGTCGGTGATTGTAGAAGCGATGTGTGTCCGAAGAGATGGAAAAAGAATATTATGGGTTGTAATCAAAATGCAGACACTGGTTGCTGCCACAAAAGTGTGTGATTCTCAACCTCCTAAACGCTCCCTACCCCCCTCTGTTTTCTCTTTCAGTAGCTACTCAGATTTGCCACTGTTTTGGTCACTTGAAAAGGCACACAACTGTAGACGAGAAATTATGGTTAGATGTAACTGCTTTCCTGGATAACATGAACTTATTTTCCATATTCTTTCTCCAGATGCGATGTTCCTGATGACAACGTTAATTCAACCCGTTTATTCCAGTCTGTGTACGCTTCAACGTCTGTTGCATTCTTTTGCGAGTGAACGTTCTCTTATTATCTTGCTTCGACGCAGTGACCTACAGTGGTCGTATGTGAGACTAAGGTATGGAAGTGTTTGTCAACGAACTGTTAAACGGTAATCCTTAATACCTTCGGTAATTCGGTATGATGGGAACAAAATCAAGTACAGCGCCGGAAATAGTGGAAACGGGTTGAACAGCACGGTCGTACACGAAAATGAAAATTGTAAGAGACATGTTCGGGCTATAGATAGACGTATGCCTTGCACTAATTTAAATAATAACCCGGTCCATTTTCTCCGAACGGTTGGAGGTAAAGTGAACACTTGTACCAGAGTGTTATACATGCAGGGACAACCTAACTACATGCTGCCTGATGGATGTGATTTACTAACGTGCACAAATTTGATAAACTCAGCTATTGTCAAATGTACAGTGAAACCAACCAATGGGAAGTGCACTGTGAATGAGATACGTATGCGATTGTTTATGTGCTTGTATATGTGTTGTAAAACCTGATAGAAGAAACCAGAGAATTTAGAGCAAGATTTAACAAAACAGCACGTACAACCCAGTTATTTAATCTATCCAATGTAACCAGTCCCGCATTACACACCGCTGGAACCTTTTTGAAAGATGAGATATGTGTAGCGAATGAATAGTGAAGATCGTTTCAACGTGTATCCGGACGTTCCATTCCCTGATTTGGCTTCTGTAGCATCTCTCAGTTTATCTTACTAACAGAACCTAGCACATTTTATACCTTAGCCGTGCAAAACAAACAGTAAACCAACCTAACACTAATCTCTTGGTAGTCCTAAATCAAATGATAGGCTGCTTAGCGTATTATCTTTTACCAGACACACCGAAAAGGGACAAACAAATCATCATATGATTAGCCTTGGGAACGTGTATGCAAAACATTGCTGGTCGGCGTTGATCGATGAAGTTAATTCACCTCCATCGATTGTGGGGTTAATCGTATTTAACAAATGTCATCGGTCTTCACCCTTGCGAAATTGGTGCCTCTGTCACAGTGGACAGTGATCGTTTGCAATGCCTATTCTGTAGTTACCATTTCTAGATAGCGGAAAATATTCCCAATGTGTTATTTGTGTTATACGTTCAGCATTTTAACACTAACCGGATGCCTCGCCGTCTCTTGATTCATTCCGGTTTTACATGGGTCATTCATGTCTGGGCAGTGCCTAGGACAGGTAACACAAACTCATGAAGGACATTTTCTATCCGTGCCTCTTTTTCAAGCTGACGCTCCACAACCGTTTGCATTTTCACTGATATTTCCCATGCGATTATTTAACCCCCTCACTTGGATATTATGATCTAAGGTTTTTATCCATTTGGCTATTCTTCTTATGAGCACTTAATGTCTCAATCACCGTCATAGCCCGTACAAACTTGTCTTGGGATGAACCGCCTGCATTCGACTATTTGTGTACCTTCTTTGTTCAAGTAAACATTCCATTCGTAACCGACGGACTTCGGTTGTCTCAGCTTACCCGAATGCAGCATTTAAGCAACAGGTCCATTGGCTGCTGAGTTAGAGACACAACATTCTCAACCTATTGAGCGGCTGACAAAAAATGCTTCCGTTCGTTGCTTTTTCTGGGCTGATAAAAGATAGTGGCTGGTTTTCTGATTCTGATCAATCTGGTTTATTTAAAATGTAAAATAGTACGCTTTGTCACGCTATGCATGTTACAATGGCAGTTGTTCGGGCCGATGAAGTGTTTTTGTGTAGAATAACCGTTTATTTTTAAGACGTCTTAAATCAGTGAATAACAGTCTGTACACGTTTTTATAGCAGCTGAGTTGGTACTGAAATACATTGATCCATGCATTTATATCATACAAAGTTTTGGTTTACTCTGAATCTGTTTCATTGTTGTTGTAGGTATTATTGAACTGGACTTCCCTCTTTCGGATATTGTACAGGAGGGGGAATGGACTATTCGTGCTCAACAGGAACAATTTTCTGCGAGCAAAAAGTTTCGGGTTGTTGAATTCTGTGAGTTAAAGTAACACAGCCTCGTGTGTCACTCATAATATTTTTTATTGTTCTTAGTCATCAATCGTACCCTTTTTCGGTTATGCAAAAACTGTCAATTGTTTGTTTTTGTGTTGTTGGTGAATTGTTCTTTAAGGATAGTGGTGAGGTTATTCATAACTCGAATTTGGCATTGAAATGCTCATCGACCTTGGCATACAGGTTATAAACATCTCAACACCAAATGAGGTAACATCTCCACTACAGAAGTGGTTTATAGGTTTGAGTGTGAAGTTTGATCAGTTTCGACGGATACCTGCCCTAATATACCAGTGTATATACATGTATATAAGTTATATAAGAGGTACATAAGAGGAAGCACCTGTCGGACTTCACCAAACTCCACGCTCAAACCTGTAGGCTCAAACACACACAAAGATCACCTCATCTCGTTCCGGGATAAAACGTTTGCAACCAAAATGCCAATCTCGGCTGGCATCCAAGTACCTGAATCATTCCATTCTTGGAGATACGTAGTCGTTCAACACAACACACACACCCTGGTGATGTAAGTGTAAGTTAACTCAACGTAAAAATCTGTCGCTATTCAGATTAATATCGTAGATTTTCTTCACAACAATCAAAAAAATGTTTTTATATTTTGTGAACTTCTTACTACCAGAGCCACTGTTTTATTTGCTTTTGCGTTGGTGAGAATCTACAACGTCTCACTACTAGTATCAAACATCAATAAACGTTTGACCGGATTATTAACCGGGCTAATTGTTTGACAATAGCTTTCTTTGTCTTCTTGATTGTATCAGTTTGATAACAAAAATGCAGTTCACAGAATTTACTGAGCAAACCACAATGTCAATGTATACATTATGTGTCATTGAAAAGGTATTCAGTACGAATTCCGTTTGAGTATAACCACTTTCCATTGTATTCATGATCATATATGGTGGGATTTCTAGCACAGTGATATAAGTGTTTTCAGTAGAACAACCTCTGATTTTATCCGACTTGTCCAACGAAAGTTAATGAGCGCCGGTTATACACTGAATACAATTAGCCAGTTGTTGATAGTATGTTCAATGAGTGATTTTACATAAAAATCACCGAATATCATTCCCGTGATGACACTTGTTTGATTCAGCAACTATATTATTTTATTATTTTTTCTTAATCAAAACTCACCGGTAACCCACTATTTCTCTTAATACTTTACACGCATATACACACACTTGGCTTTTAGCCAAACTCATGGATGTTAGTTTTGACCATTGTTAATCCTGACTTCAGTTCAAAAAACGGCATATCGATAGATGAGTACAAGTGCATGAAGGAAACTGAACAAAAGCAGGGAAAATTCCCTACGAGGGAGTCAACTACTTTACGCCTAAAGACTTGCTTTATCTGAGAGCTCGCCCTAGCAGAAATGTTGGTGGTCGTGAACTCCTCAATCTGGCAGACAGCACTCAAACTTTGCTCAGCCGGCGAACAAGTCTTTCATAGATCGTGACCACATCGTCGCCTGGTCATCTTGGGATTTTTTCTAGCTGTCAGCAGTCGCTATGAATGTTGCAAAATATGGTAGTCGCCACAGTGACATACGAAATATATGACCCAGTTACGCCTGTTATCGGTAGTCAGCTTGAAGATTTTTGAACTACACACCAACAGGCTGTCGCGTTGCTCATACTGTGTACCCATTTGCTGTAGAGTAACTGATGTGGCCAACGGGGGATTGGATACCAAATGCTTGTATGCATCTTCCACATCGATTGGTCGAGGCTGTGATCTACACGTACACCGTAACCCTCTGAAGTCAAAAATCGGTCATATTTGCGACGCCACAAATGATGAAGATTAGCGAACACTTAGTGCGTTTGCTATCCTCATAGACATCTTGTCAACAGTAGAGCTATCCGGTGAGACTGAACAAATCGGATGAATCAGACGATCTGTCGTAGCATAGTTGTGATAACAGAGATGGAGAGGCATTGTTAACACAATCTTGTAACAACATTTTACACTTTGTAGGTGCAAACTACACACCGTGTGTACGATCACGTAATTTAACCGGTTCAACATGAACTGCATGTTGTCCGTGGAAGAACTAAGTAGGATGGTGGGTAGATATCAAACAGCTAACAAGCTGACTGAAGCTTCATCCAAGGTGTTTGAAACTTCCAAAATCTCTTTCTCGAATATCGTTCCATTCAACGTACAGGGTGAATTAATAGGAAATTTCATTATTTTTTGTTTCATCACAGAGTGTAATAAATCCTTTTGTTCTTTCCTAATAATTAACCTACCGTTTGATGCGTTCGGACCACAAACCGTTTACAGGGCTACCTCTCTGGGATGTTAATGTTACTGCACCTTTGCGAATGATGGACAATGAATTGGCATTATACGGTATTATCAACGCTAACTACACAAGTGGCAAAGCCGTTCGAGGAAATGCGACCGTTCTTATTCAAATACGAGAGCCTGGACCCAACAGGTGGACGTTGCCACCAAGAGGTCAAGTAATCAGAGAACTGATTGCCGTAAGTCTGGGTCTGCTTTGTGTTTAAGTTGAGATCATTCCCTTCTGTTCATTTCAGCAGTTTTTAGGAGACTGAACATGAATTGAATTATACAGTCGTTTCTCGTAGGTGAACCATTACTAAAGACGTATGCTTTCATTCAGCCTATGTGTTCATCCCGGGTTAGAAACTACTTCACCGTCTCTCTTTTTAGAAGATATACTGTGCTAATACTTCCCAGCAACCTGTATGCATTCATTGACATGAGATGTTTTTATTCCTTTTTTCCTGACCTAGTCATAAAATAGATTGACAAAATTTCGCATCATGTCCCCGGTTACATTTAGCTGCGTTATTACCAGCGCATGTCACAGTTAATGGTACATAACTATACCGAACCGTCTACCAGTAAGCTGAAAAAAGAAATCTAGCACACAGAGGACATTGCAGGCGAACAAATAAGTTTGGTCAGAATTCGTTAATATGGTGGGGCTAAACTGTTGAACGGTTCACTCTGTTTACATATATTGGCATCGCCTCGAAGCGTAGTAACCATGTGTTGCCAAGTTGTTGGACGACTCGATGTGTACCGATAGTATATGTTTGGTGATGTGTATTCACTACAGAAGGTTGTTTGTAATTCCTGCGCTGAGTACGCAAGCAAGTTGCTACTTTTAATCAGTCAGGCGTGCAGTCCTACTCGGATTGGGTTCAGTTATTATTCGACTTAACTGTATTTCTGTTCTTCTGATGTAAATGACCGTACATCCACATTTGACTAAGAGTGTGCAGTTTAGTTTAACTTGTAATAGATCCAAGTTGGAATCAGAGTTTTGATGTAAATCTCGGCAGATCCGACTGCATCATCAATAGACCATGTGTAACCGTCTTCTGAGTATGGGCTGACCCTGGCTACTCTGAAGAGAAACAACGAGAATACTCTCTTTTTATGTACGTTGATTGGCGCTCCTTTCGCGACAAGAGGTTTGATGTACTGTTTGATGGAAGTATCACGATAGCTTTTGTCTTGTTCGAAGGCAACACATGTTGCAGTAAGTAGTCCACGGGTTCTATTACATGGTACTCACGTTATGTCGAACGGGAATACGACGGCTAAAAAGCGGATATTGCTCGGTCTACGTGATCTTGTGGTATCTTGGCTTTTTGTACCGTACCATCGCTGTGACAGAAAGGTTTCGAGGCACGTAACTCGATCCGTTCATTACGGTCGGATTCAAATTTGAGTTCTATGCTTAGGTGTAGGCTATTGAGGCGTGACGGTAACTGCAAATTATCTTCTTCATTATCTTCTGTCATCAGAATGCTATCTTCCTAACGAATGTATTGGGCCACAGTGAGATTACGTTTTATATCAGTTATATAGCTAACGACAATTGGTTCCTACCCCTCTTGTGAAAAAATGCGAACCTTACTATCTGTTCTCAAGTTGAATGAATCAGCCTTGTCATAACAGCCGACTATAATGGAACTAATATACCTGTTTCGGTAGTACTGTATATCGTGATGTGCGATTTCATCCTTCGACCTGTTATTGAGCAGTTCGGTTTTGTTATCTATGGATACCGGTAAGTATAGTCAGCGCATGAAAGGTGTAGCGAGATGTTATCGGGTACATCGTGTAAACTTATACTGCTGACTCCTCCCTCTGTCTCTGTCCCTCTCCAAGTTTGTACCAAATGAATAAGTTGGGATGTTTGTTCATTTTGTCTATAACAGCTTCGTGCTTAAATCACTTACCATTCAAATCAGATAACCGTTGTCACTGGCTAGTTCAAACTTAACGTTTAGCAAGTAGTTAAAGATTTAATGTCTAAAATGTTTAAGGCAAAGTTAAATATATTTTTGGTGTTAGAAAGATCAATTCAGTCACACACCTGCCAATCACATACTGTTCCGATTGTTTGATACTTCAAATTACCCGATCCGTTCATTTTAACTGTTAAAGCTTTTACGGCCTGTCTCACTTTTTTGTGTGCACAACCCAAATCGCGAAGCAATTTTGATTCTTTTGCCCCAAAACCAGTGGAAGTTAATTCTTGTTATCTACCACCCCTATTGTGGTTCAATAGCCGCTAGTACGTGGCTCATACGTGATTGTATGTTCACTTTCCGGCGATACATTTTCCCGCCCCTATTCTCAGCTGGATGGTTTGGGCGACTTTGTGGTCACCTTGGATGAGCTTCGACGTGCGATAACAGGTGCAGGTGTGTCCACTTCGTTGGCAAACACCGAGGTCTGGATCAACGTGACCTTCAATAGCTGGTGGGAAAAGGGATCCCGAAAGGGTTGGACCTATACACAAATATTTTCATCCACTCCGATGATTCGATTTTTGGGTGGTCAAGTGCGCCCATTCAAACCGAATTTGTACTTCACTGCCTACGTGAGTGGTCGCTGTATTTCATGGGACATTCACGTACATTCTGAACAGTAATCATTGACCTCCAACTCACTCATTGTTGTTCGTTCATTCAGGTGTTGAGTTGATTCGGTTGAGGTGGTAAACTCTAATTCAAGTTCTATTTTGCACAGCCAACCGAAGTTAGAGTCCGTACAGTTCATTTGCTTCTACCTAGGATTCTATTTTAAAGATAACAAATAAACTGAAGTCTGATTGAAGCAAACCATTAGTGTTGTTTAAATCAATGTTAGCTGAGGATCTAAAAGAAGCCTAGATCTGACCATTTGGAGGTGAAACTGGGTTGGAGTCATCGGTAAGAATTAACTGCACTTCTACGGCCTGTGTGATACCACTTGAGGTACGAAGTCGTACCTGGAGCCCAAGTCCTTCGTGTTGTGACTCGATTCATCAACTACCTCACAGTATATTTACTATCTACAAAATGTTCTGAGCGTTAGAATGCCAAAGTGGGATTCCCTCGAACAGTCAAATTGTTCATCAAAATCCAGTTTAGATGAACATGTTTATATATGTTTACCGTTTTGACAAATGTCTATAAGACTTCTAGTAATTGATTGGTGTGACATTTTTATGCCGATTTTCCGGTAAATTCATTCTGTTTATCACGCGGGTTCTCTTTATCGGTTACATAGAAAGGAATATGAGAGTTTACTTCCATAATGAAGGAATTTTGAGCTGTGAATAATTTTACAGTTATTTGTTGGGGTGTATGGTACAATTTAAAATTCGAGTTCCTGTACATATATATTTCGGTTTAACGAAAAAAAAGACAAATGTTGTCGATTGTCAAAATTTCCATTGGGTTTGTCTGTCGTGTACGCAGAAAATTAAGTGAAATATGTCTAGAAGATATTAACAAGAACGATAATTTAACGTAAAATATACTTTCACGAAATGGCCTCAGTTCTGTGACACTGGCACCAACTGAATCAGACCTTTTCAAATGCACCTAATTGGTCGATATGTTCTGCAAATATTAACGCATTGGTGCATTGCATGTGTAACAGTGCAGTGAACCTTGTGGCCGGGCCATTGAAATGCCTGTCCACACACCTTATCTCTCGATTACAAAATAAGTTTTTTGCGAGGAACTGGATCAATATCTCATAATCCTTGTTTTCATGGAGTGAGCTCATGAAACCTGAAACGCGCTTGCTTCACTTTCCTCGATTAGTGATCCACTGCCACAGTAACTATGAGAACGGTTGTCAGTTGTTTGCACCAATTCGGAGGTTATTTCTACTAATTATATGGGATTGATCTTACACACTTCTTTTGTTAATTTTCCAGCTGGTTGTGTTTATGCCCGATGGAAGCATGGTAAAGTACACGGGAAATCGACGGGTGCGCTTACAATTTTTCTGCAATGAAAACACATTGTCTTCGCCGGCCGTTAATCTGGCTGTGCCTGACAGTGGTCTAATCACGTATACTTACAGACCAAGTGGCGACGGGTGTGTTACATACCGTTTACAAGTGAGCATTATATTATTGGGCAGTTTTTTGTTTTATTTATGTTTATTCAAATGCAATGCATTTTTGTGTCACCTAGCTGCTTGCGTTGTTTTACGAGTTTATTCCCCAGTGAGCGTTTGGTCCATAAATAAATTATTTCTCACGATCTCCGTTTGTTTCATCTTTACAACGGTCACTGCATCCGTTACAATTTGCATTTTTATCATCGTCATCCTTGCTATCCTTTTCTTTCTCATCATCGTCGCATGCCCTGCCATCATGATCAGCAACGTGATCATCCTCGCACTCGCAATCCTCTCTTTCTCGGTTTTTTCTACATTTAAGGCCTGTCAGCTTTAATACTGAAGGGTTGTTTGACTGCTCGTACACTTTACTACTTTCGATAAACGTTTACTTTGTTTGGCGTCACTTACGTGAAAAGTGCTTTTTTTATACTATTTTGGCTGATTATTGTTGTTTCATTCACCTGCTTAGCTTACACTCCATAACTAAATATCTGTTTACACAAGTTGGAAGTTAATTTAAGTATGGTTTAAAATTCTCTGGTTGGCCAGATGCCATTTGTGTACTTCACCACCATGTTCACCTAGTCAATGGTCGGTACTGCTAAACTTTGTTTTCCACTCTTTGGGTTTTGTATCTACACTCACATGAACACAAACCATTCACAGAAATACAAGCCAGCTCACATTACGATATGTTTACTGTCCAACGGGGCAGATAAGTCGTATATACTCTCGTGATGGAACGTGGAATGCAGTTTACTGTTGTTCGTGGCACTGCTCGTATGCGGTCTGTTCAGTGACACTTCGACTATTGCTGGTTGGATTCAGACAAGTGTTACATGGTAGCCAAGATTACTGAGGTAGCTATCAAAGTGAATCCGTGTGGTTCATTCTGTACAAAAAGTGTAGTAGAGCCTGGTCTCGCCGAAACCTTAACCCGGAATCTTCGTCGCACGCAGCAGAAAAATTCTTTTCAGGTCTATAACGTACCTCTCAGAGTTCTGTGTAAGTATAAAAGTCCTCAAGCAACTTTTAGCTTGACTGTATGTACGATGTTCAGAAGAGAGAAGGTAACAAACGAGGTAACGCTTGCTCAAATCAGCTAGTTTGCTGGACGAGTTCTTTAATCCATCTATTCTAGGTTACGGTGCAAGCATACCAGCTCCAACCGCTATGCTTCTTAAAGCGTATATTAAAGCTTTCTTTTATAGCCCCTGGACCAGACTGTTCAGACTTAGGTTCAGCAAACTACGTTGTTTCTTACTGGCAAATATCAAGAGCTTTTGGTTCACTCAGAACTGACTGTAACTTTCGTATTCTCATTGAATGTCCAGCCAGACCCTTTTGAAAAGATGTACCGTATTTGAGTTTCGTTTTTATTGAAGCTTTTCAACAGTATGCATCGCTGTCACCGTTGTATTTATCACTCCAGCCATGTTTTCACGAGGCAACAGTCTCGACTAATATGCCATTAAACTTATGTTAGGTCTGACCGAACTACCGTGTATGAAGTCTCAATCTCTTTTACTGGTAGGTGGTACTCAGATTGCAAACATTTTGAGCTGGATTACAAATTAGGCGAACACAACTGGTGACCATGGTGCCTTTTTACATGTTTTGCACACACGACACGATGTGACAGTGACGGGTAAAAACACTGTAATGCGGACATACAATGCTCCGATAATGTTTGTACTTCCACTGGCAACCAGATTCTGACTTGACCACTAAAATTTCAATATTTTTCCTCCGAAAGATCTCACATTGTTCATTGACTTTTATGTAGTTACCAAGCCGGCTACAACACGACATAGAGGTAATTGAAGTTTCAGATTGCGGACAGCATTTCTACACGGGTGAGAAAGCATGTCATGCCGACAGTAACCTACACGCATGTATGCACTCGGCATCAAGTATACAAACCATTGACGTCACTTTCTGGACAGCCATCACCACCCGGGCGTTCACTATCCTTCATTTAACTGGCAGGCTCCAGTTACTGCATTTAACCGAGACAAGTGTGCTGAGAAGTTGGCTCCAGCTTTTAGGCTATCAGAAAGAACCGCTTACCAAACTAGTCTCGCAGTGTGATCAACTGTTTTGATTGGATGATGAATAGCACAGTTGTACGTCCCTCTCATACATCACCGTCAATTCATTGTTTTGGCTTTACATGCTCCTGTTCTGTAATGAGCACTGGAATTTGCCGGAACGTAACTTTTGCACACTGACCTCTTTGACTGCTCTGTTATGAGGTGTATTTGATTCCATTTATATCAAGCAAAACCATCTTTTTTTCATTCACACTCAGGCTGATTACATGGATGAGACTGATCGTATTCTGTCGACAACAAATCAGCGTATTTTTCGGTATCATTCTTATTCAAACACCTACTTGCAACTGTCTACCTCCACACTACAACCGAGAGTGAGTTCTTACCTGTTGTCTCTTCTTGACATTTCCTTTCTAATTGGTTGTTAAAGATGCTTACCATAATAATATGTATTCTTGGGGGAGATTGTGAACTCACTGACCAGTAGACTTTTGTGCAGATGTGTGTGCATATGCTTTCGTTTTGACCTACAGTGACTTCTACCGACCTGACTGTCAGTGTTTGCATGGGGTGGAAAAGTGCAGGACGGTTTTTATGACATCAGATGTTTTGATAATCTGTAAAATGTCTTAGGTTTGTGAAATGTAGAAGACGTAACAAAAATCGCTAATTCGTGTTTGAACCAGTATAATCTGAAAATCGATTAAAACTTTACTACCGGTTTTGATTGTCAGATAGAAAAGAATAATCACTTGTTTTCTTCCGTTGATTTGTTTTTCAGTGCATTGGTCTAGAATAACAGAAAAGCGTGGTTTTCAGCATTGGTGTCTGGAAAATCATAATATAAATGTTGGGTTGGCAAACAGATTTGCGATTTCGGTCAGTGCAAAGGCATTAGAAACTGAACAGATTTGGTAAACTCAGCATTATAGCAGAATCAAATGCGATACGTCACACAATGCAGGGACAAAGGGCTGCTATCTGTCAGGTTAATCAACCAATTGAGAAGAAGTTATACCGGAAGGTGACGTTGAATCCTAAACGGCTTTATGTTCTATAGACTTGTTTTATTCTTGGTTCTGTTTATATAAAAACGGCTGCTGTTGTGCTCCAAAGAGGCTTTCAATTAGTGACTGGTGAAATAATGTGAAGCTCTTCACTGTCCACAATTGTGTAAATTGAGTGATTCTACATCGTTGTCTGTTTCGTCTTTCTCAACGGGGTTCGAAACTGTATCTGAGTGAGCGTGTACGTTTCAGAAAACATTATCTTGAATGTTTGACAGAATTTGTGCATTTTTTAGTAACCTAGACGTATGAATTTTTTCATCAACTTACTAACGCATTTTTTCATTATCATTCCTGGATGTACTAAGATAAGTGGAAAAACAACGGTTTGTTCACCTGTTATATGATAAAAATATTGTTATGATTCCGTTTGTCGCGATGCCCATCCTCATTGCATTCATTACTTTGAATTTATAAGATTTGCAAATGACCAACTGTAAGTCAGATAGTGCGCGAATTCAGATGGAACGTGATCCAAAATAGTGTTAATTAAACCACGTAATTATTGTCGGGATAGTGCGTGATGGCAGCAAGTTCTGATTTAATAGATAGTCACCTGAGCTACCCACAAGTCTGAACGGCTTTTTCGTCCGTTAGACTGTGTACAACTGGATGAATTCTGAAACTGAGACAGTGCCTTTGACGAAAACATTTTCAGATTGTGAGGTATCTGCAAACGGTTGTTACTTGCACGTTTATGTAAGGTTTTTACAAGGTTTTCTGAGTTACTGTATCTCTAGAACTGGTAGTTAGATATCTACCAAGGTTCATCAACTTGTCTCACTATACTGCGCAGAAGCACTTTAGAATTTTCAAATGAATATCAGTGAAACTTACTAATTGTGCTCGTAACTCCTATAAATCCTTGCTGTGATACTTTTTAGGTGAACGAATTTTTAGTGGTCACGGTGCAGACCAACTATCCAACAGATCGTATACATTTCGTGGTGAGTATCAATTCGTTACAACTATACAATATTTGTTCATTCGTTAAAAGAATGTATTTTCTCTACATATTCAGATATGTATTAAACACATATGGTCATAAAACTTCAGGTTTCACACCTAAGCTGATCTATCTACCATCGTTCTTCATTCGAAAAGTCCATTCCGTTCGTTGCAGTAAGATTACGTTTCACGTTCCAGATCCAGTAAGTCGGGAAATTAGTGTATTGATCTGATCTGAGCAATTATAAATGTTTACCACTCTCATTAGTTTCAGTTGAGTGGGTGATCCTATTCACTCCGCAAGCCTATAAATCACAAAATCCGCAATGGATGATGATAGGTCAGCTTGCTTTGACTCCCTGTTTGATGTGTTGTATTCGTCGTTTTATACAACTGGTTGTTTTTTCGATATCTACATCTAACAGGCTGAAGTTATTGAGTGCAGATTTTCTGCCTTCTCTTGGGGTGGTTGAGCCACATGCTGTCTTTCTAGCTTCTCAGTCTCCGTTCCGTTTGTTGTAAACTTAGATTTGAGCAAAACGTTGGAAGCCGATAAACGGAAACATCCGAAGTTCTACCTGAGCCCCCGTCCAAATTGTGCTGTACCTCACAGATTGTAAATTGGATTGTACCAGTTGAATTTGGTTGTCTGAATTCCGCCATAGTCGCTATTTGGAATTGAATTTGTTTCCTTACAAGTTCGATTCAGTGTGTTTTATTGCTGGATACTTGTCTGACTTTTATCGAAGGATATTGGGCATACCAGATCACCGAGATTACAACAGTCTTGCGGTGAACTGCTAGCCTAATTTTCGACCTATTGTCCAGTCAGTCACCACCTACCGTTTTGTATTGCAAAATTATCCTTCAAATATACATTGACCGTAATCCTTCATGAAATATGCACTTGGTTGCAACTTGGGCTGGTTAGTAACGACTTTCCATTTTCATGAGAACGCAAAAAACCTGTTCTTATTTTGCCATTCCTGTACAGGTGATTTCAAACGGAAACATTCTTGCAGCAGACCAACTACGCATGCCAAACGCGGTCACTTCTCGCACTTTCTCGGTGGCAGTATCCCGAGCCATGTTTCCAGTCGCGCATCTGGTCGCCTATTTCATCAAAGACCACAGCGAGATTGTGTCGGACGCTCTCACATTCTACACGAACTATACGAATTTGAACAATGTTCAAATGATTGTGAACCGAGGCAAAGATTTAAATCAGGACACAGTGGAAATCAAAGGTTATGCAACTCCGGGTGCTTATCTGGCTTTCAATGTGATTCATGCGGATCTGTACAAATTTGCTGGAGTGTCATTTTTACGCGAGTTTAATGTGAGCTTCTGGCTGTTCTTTCCTGTTTGTAACTTAATCATCATTAGAAATGGACTCGGAAGTCCAACGAGCTATAGGTTACTTAAAATGACCTGTTCGTATTAATAACACGTTATCTGGTTATGGGAACTTCCACATAAGTAAGACAAATTGGTGACATAAGGTACACACTGGTGAACATTCATCTGAATGGGGAAGTCAAGTGAGTAACGCGACAGCAAAAAGTCCTCGGTGATCCGTTGACCACCTTTATTATCCTCGTTGCCCTCAAGAAGCACATTTTCAGTTTTTTGTCAAGACAGCAAGACGATACGTTGTAGCAATAAAGCATTCTACCTATTCTTATCAGTCGAATAGATAAAGCATTTTGTTGTATAGGTTTAGGAATTGGCGACAAAACAATGAGACGAACAAACATCATATGGGTACGTATCAGGGTTGAGTAAACAGTTCCAGTACCACGGCTAGACTATTGATTGTATCGTCACCTTTTGCCAGCAAAGAGCCAGTGTGTGACACTTGATTTGCAACGCTTTAAGGTTGTAGTTGCATAATAGGGCTGCAAGCGAAGTAGTGCGGTCAAGCACATGACTTGTTGCGATTAGAAGTTTCGTAATCGAAGACGTCGGATTTCTGTTTGGTTGCTGACACATCGTCCATCGCCTGTATTAGCTAATTGACGATGTGCTCCGCCATTCTCCGTCGCAAGTTCCGGTCCTTTATGCCATCATCTCAACTGCATCATCGCGACTGCAGGTGGACAGAAGGATGTCGCAGTAGGTACGGTCTTCTGAGACAAAGTAATCAGGGCAGTGATGAATAATCCCACGGATGAAAAGTAACAAAAACAATTCCACCACGGGATAAATTCAACCAGGAGCATATTGACTTCTTGAATTGCATCGTTAGTATCATGGTCTCTCGTGTAAGGATGGTTGATGAATATCTGCTTCTTCGGTGCTGACTGTAGTCGAGAACTGACCAATCCCTTTTGAAGATGAATTTCAACACAGTTGGCTGGATACCCATTCGTAAATAGAACTCTCCCTGGGGCTTCTCTTGAGACTTTAGATGGTTCGTCGTGCATAAGTTCTTTGCCCGATTACAAAGCGTTTGTACCGAATCACACCTGTAAGCCACTGATACAAGTGAAACGAACTTCAAGTACTGTCCGATCTATGAGGTTTTTCGTTTAACAGACCAACTAGATGTACCGTCCGAGCACCTAGAAATAAGAATATCTAACTCTTCTTTATGGATATCAAGGAGGTATCAGTGAATGAAAATAAACTAGCATATGCAAACTACAACCTGTAAATATTGACATTATGAGTATAACGGTTATAAAACAAAGAACGGTCAATACAATCAAACAGTCCACCTCCAACTATTCCAGAAAATATCAGTTAATATTCGGCCTAACGAACTATCCATTACTACACTGTCAACTTGCTTTTAATTACGGCCATCGAACTCTAGCCACATAAGGAAAAATCCCCTAAGGTCTTCAGCAGAAATAGATAGAGAAATGTTACGAAAGACAACAAAGTTATACAAAATGTCAACTGCCTCATATAAGAGCACATTTGTCAATAGTGAGGCAAAGTCAGTTACGTATAGTTTTTCTGAGGAACTCACCGAACTGTTTCCCAAAATATCACAAAACCCAAAGACAAGCTTCATAGAAAGGGGGGACGAGGGTTTCACAGATGGGTTCTGTCGTAAATGGATCTACCGCCTACGAGCGCGTAAACAGACAACAGAATAACGGTTAGTGAAACGGCGGACGACGGAACGAACGACCAACGGCAATGAACAACGGACTACGGAGTATACACGACTTATTCGTAACTCACCGGCAAAACCAGCCACCTAGACTTAACGTATGAACACAGAAGAAAGACTCGTCTCGGGGCAGAGCTCCTTCTTTGTCCGAATTCAAACACTCACAAACTAGATCATATTTGAAAGGTTTTTGACCAATCGGAAAACAAGGCCAGAAGGTGGACCAGACAAAGATCCAGACAGTACAGTGATATCCCTATTAAAAGACGAGCGTGTAGGAGGGGTGCCATAAATTGGCACAAAGACTGGGAACGCTCGTGAAGGACGAAGTGGCACATAACATTGCCGACTATGAAGGTCACTTCAAATGGAATGAGATAGGTTATTCCAAAATCGTATAACACGGTATTTTCGAGGAATTAGATTCTTCCGCGACAGGTTTAAAAAGTTGAATAGGCCATCGAACGAGATTATGGTATGTGAAGTAATCCATGGCTGGTTTAGGTCACAGGAGCACGACGATTTTCAGTGTTTTGGGTGATCAACTCATTCCCAATGTTTTTACTTCAACTTTTTATGTAACCCTTCAGCGAAAAATTGAGGCTTTTTGTGTGTTTGTTTTTCCCCCATTAGAATGTTACTGTCTGACGTACAGTCAACTTCAAACTCCAGTGCCTTAACCTATAAGGTGCACATTTTCATCGCATAATCAGCTTTGTTCGAGATTCCAATACCAAATTATTCAGCTTTCTTTTAAGAACTACCATCCTATTCCATGTAACCTTACAACTGACTTTCGTGAACCGCTTACTGTCTGTTCCTCATGTCTAAGTGTACAACATTATTTATTATGACAATTGTTTGTCTTCAACTCTCTCAATCGCCATGATTCAATCTGCAGTTCCTAATTTTTCTTGCTACTGAAATTTGGGTTAGTAGTTAGAGTGAAATTAGACGAACGACCTTCTCTATTTGATCACGTAATTGATACAAACTCTGCCCACAGATTGTTGACGAATTATCGACGTATGGTGGAAACAGCCAGCAGCCCTTCATGCATACCTGGTATGAGAACATGGTCGACATCCAAAGGGTATATGTGCCTGCCCCAAGCTATGGAGCTGACGCGAATACTACCATGAACGTTTCCGGTCTCATCCTGTTCACAGACGCGAATTTCACAAAAGCTAACTTCTACCGTGAGTGATTTTGGTTTAGCCCATCACAGCGTGTGAAGTTTAGTCAACTGCTAATGTCGCCGAATGTATATGTTTAGTATTACGAATCATGACGTTCTGCAATATCCATTCTTCTAAGATCCATCTGTCTAGCCTGCTAATGGAAAACGCAATGATTTATTTTTCAAATAAATTGATAGGTTTATGTTTAAAAGGTTTTGCTCATGTCTTCCTGTCTCCCAGTTGGTTAAAGAATTAATTATGATAGATGATTTATGAGTGTGAAAAAAAAGATGGATCATACTGAACAAAAGGACTGTCAAACTACGTTGCTGTCAGTCAGTCCTGTCAACAACGAACATTCAAGGAATATTTCGTTAGATGCGCATATCTGATGATCTGCGGAATTGGGCTAAGAGAGCTGCTTGGAGCATTTTAAAGCAGGATGGCTCTAATGCATGTTTCGCTCCAGTAAATTTTTAAAACTCACAGCTGCTTCAGCAGTGACTACCCATTTTCGCCACGTTTCAATATGATGAGATCTCAACTGTGAAGAAGTTCTGTCGACACGGTAACCCGGCCATTCCATATTTCAGTTTCAAAGAATGATCACTAGACTGCATTCTTGTTTAGTTAGAAGAGTTCCTGTAGGGAATGACTTGGTAGGCGAAGAATTTCATGGATATTATCTATCCTTTTAAGGTGTTTACGATGTGTTAAGAACTTATTTCACTTTTCGGCCTTTTTGAGTGTAGGACTTTTGCATCCCATAACGCTTTCAATAGCATGCCTCTGAACAGGATTAGAAAATACCAATTCCTTTTTTGGAATAAGAGCTGTAGGTCTGTGCCTTTTTTTCCGGATTTATCTGAAGTGTGAAGTTGGCCATTAAGAAACAGATCTCAAGTGAAAGTTTCACTGATTCTTTCCATGAGATTCAATGTCACTTGTGCCTTGTCAGCCATGGCTGCAGATTTTTATAGACGGACTTAAAGTGTTCGCACAAGACCTTGATTACTCTGCTGTTAGCAAGATTCTACTAAACGTTATTCTGACGGCGAATTTACGTGACCTTAATTTTGCTGAAGTTCGATAAAAATGTGTACATGATAAGCTGTTTGCCATGTGTAGAAGATGAGTCAGTTACCCATCCGTTTATTTCTACTCTATATACAGGTCAATTATAATCTATGTCCCACTCCATGCACCAGTGATGGTCAAACGAATTCTATTAACTCTTTACAGATACTTAGACTTACGTGGATGGTTAGTGTGTCAGAAATGGTAACAGCGTGAACGTTTACAATCAACACATAATGATTTAGCATTGGAAAATGAATACAGTTATCCGTAAGTCAGCCAGTATAGGTCACGTTCGACTTTCGGACTAGGGCCGTCGTGATTCACCGACTGTGTATTTAGACATGTTAGAAGAGATGATAGCTAATCAGGGTCAATTGTGTAAATGTTGCCGCTACTGGACTGAGTTGCCTGTGAAGTGGGTAGAATTACCAGATCAAAATAATGAATACGGCACGAAAGCTACCTCGATGTTACTGCCTTACTCTTATTTTCATCGTGATTGTTTATTTGCAGGATGTGCGTACCCTGGTGTTTCACGTTTGGTTTTAAGGGTAAAGACTGTCACAAATTCGATCCCACACACTCTGTCTTTATCATGCTTGTGTTCTTTTCATGACCATGTGATATTTGAGTACCGGTCTTATACATTGCTTCTCCATAACATGATGACAACAATGTTGTTGCCGTCGTTATTGTTGCTGCTGTTGATTAACTCTAACTTATTTCTGACTCTTCCATTCACTGAAGGGATAATTCTTAAATTTTATGTTGTTTGCTACATTGTTGTGCATTTTCCGTCATACTGAAGTAATAAGTTGAAGTAGCTGTCATTTTTGTCCCTTGTGTTGGCTGTCATTTCCGTCAACTCTCTCCCTTCTACCCATTATCCAGTTTGATTTTATGTTTAGTATACTACCACACCACCCATAACAGCATGTTCTCGACTACACGTTGATTATCAGCCCTATTTACACTGATGGTGAGATTGTTTAAATAGGTAACTAAAAGAACAACACAGAGGCTGCTTGTCAAAACTGCAATTAGCGCACTATGGCTAAAGTTGCAGCTTTTTACATCATAAGATGTTCGTTGTATCCTGTTAGATGACCTTGATATAAACAGCTTGAACAGCTGCAACCAACAAGCAAAATGTATTAGTATAGAGTGATGTATGCTGCGATGTGAGGTTAATCAATTGGTTTTAACCATGCGTGGTATTTTTATGCTGTCTGTCCTGTAGTACACGGTTTCGATACCAAAGGATTGACCCAAAAAAAATCTTACACATTATGTGTTTGATCCTGAATGCTACTCATTCCATTGAATCACATCTGCTATCAGTTAACTGCAAGTTAGAGAAGGATTCTGAGGTTCACTTATCATCGGTTCTTTTTGTACGAATGGTCAAGTAATCAAGACTTAATGTGCCAACCATTTTTAGTTAAGATGTAAGCTATTTGTTTGTGGAAAATTCATTCAACTTTCGAAGACCAAATGAATCACCACTATTTCTTCACGTGAACTTTTCTGCTCATTTCCGAATGGCTACTAGAAGCTATTTTTAATCTAAAAAGTGTAACTGCAACCAACTGATGATAACCCAAAAAAGCTTCCGTTTTTCTACAAGACAACATTAAATGGTGTGTTTAGTATATGTGTGACTTTACTTAAGACCGCTTAACCTCGTTATTTTGACGAATATCACCACGAACATTTAAACAGCTTTACCTATGAAGATTGTCCTATTTGAATTTGTACTGGGGTGAGTAAGAGAATCCTGTTTTTAATTTACCGATCTGCCCTCTTAGCGATCCCTTACTCTAACTGCCGGAAAGTGTCCGCATGATCGCAGATCAACCCACGTTAAGCTGCTGTGCTAACTAGCATTTCCATACGTGAGAACCGTTCGTAACATTAGTGGATTTTCCCGATCCTGGTATATATTTGATCTCCCGTCTAGTCTCAATGTCTGAAATTTTGAACGATGGTATTCCGTAGTGTAGTTATTTATCGATAGGGGGCTTAATGTTTGTCAAATGTATGCAAGCTGAAGCCACAAACATTAAGTTGAATGAAATCTGTTATCGTGAGATGCACAGAATACTTTGTCAACCGACCCTTGTTCGTATTTAGTTCCGAAAGATAGATGTTTATTTAATCTAATTTCCTTTTCTCTCTCCTTTCTTGTGGATCCGGGCTAGCCTGGACTAAATTGAAGCTTGATTAACATGGAATAACGATGTGTACGAGTGGAAAAAGTGGTTGTAGCTGATTCAGACGAGGTTTTCACTCAAACATTGAAACTTAAAGGATACGTCTAGGTTAGACAGCCGATAAAATGACAAAGGTATCTATGCCGTTCAAACCGTCGATAAGTGATTACATATGAACTATGGCCTTTTTATTGTTCAACCATGACATACTCGTTTTCTGACAACAAGTACCTTCGTACGTGAATTTGTGAGATAGTACAATCCAACTGTCCCTGTAATTAATGTTTCATTCGATTCCATTTCAGACACATGTAACGAAACACTAGACCCTGCACGAGCCCTACCCTGTTTCTCAATGACCGGACGTGATTGTTATTCCCGAGCTGAACAGTGTAATGGTATTGCCGAATGTGTTACTTGGGTAGACGAAATGAATTGTCCTATCAATGAGACGGACATGCCTCAACCGCTTCGTCCGATTGAATCATACCAACTAATCTATCGGCTCTGGAATGATGGCGCCTGGCTTTGGCATAGCTCGTTTGTCAAGTGAGTATGAAAATCGAGGGGGCATATAAAGAACACTGAGGATGTGCCTAAATGTTTTGAATGCTCAAAAGTTGCGATCCCTGGAACTGAAATGGTGTCACTCCAAAATATCGACGTTGTGAAAACATTGACTTTTCCTACTGATTGTTTTGGATCCACTTCCGGTTTCTTTGTGTTAACGCGGTGAACACTTAAACAGTTACTTTTATTGAGTTGCTGCCTGTTTCAAATCTACTGCTGCGCCAATGCGCTATTCTGACTGATCACTTAGAGAACATTCTGGAGTAGCCGACCTTGATTAAGTGTGACATTCAGTCATTTGTCTTGTATTCAC
>JTDE01002615.1:44513-63312 GCA_014338405.1 Paragonimus skrjabini miyazakii
GAGGATGCCGTAAAGTTGTCCACCCGAATGAGGCGATTGTCTCCCTTGTCTTGATGCTTGTGTGTGGTTGAGCATTGTCTTGCAGAAGGAGGACTTTGCGGATTGGCAAATCGGGTCTCACTCGTTGGATTCTTGCTCTGAGCCTCGTCAGGGTCTCGATGTAGGCGTTAGAGTTTATTGTTTCTCCTCTAGGCAAGAAATCAAGCAGAATGACACCTTTTGCTTTAGTGGCAGGATTGACAGACGCGGATGGACGGCCAGAACGGGGTTTATCGGCTACGCTCACAGTTCCCACCTTTTCATCCTTCAAACGACGAATCCACCTGCATACATTGCTATAATTGACAGTATTGTCCTCAAACACATTTGTTAATCGTCTGTGAATGTTCATGGGGGTTTCCCCCTCAGCAACAAGGAATTCAATCACTGCTCTTTGTTTTTGACGCAACTCTACGGGGGCAGCCATTTTGGATTTCCCTTGTGAGTCTAAAAACATGAAAAGTAAGAAACAAACTATTACATAACGTAAATGATGTAATCATTTATAACTGGGGAAAAATTCAGGTAATTTTATGAAAAACTTCACCAGAATTGAAAACATTGACATTACTCTTTGACTCCCCCTCGTACTATCAAACATTGGACGATATAACAACCAGTAACAGTCTGTGTATTGAATCAAAAGTGATGTCCGAAATGTCAGTCAAAGCACGAAGACAGTCATGGGGGAAACAGTCCTAAAAGCTTGCAAATAATACTACAACAGATTCCCTGCAAAGTTACTTAATTCAACCCAATACGAGTTCCTCCACTGCCTTTGAAATTGACGCATTACAGAAGTGAAATGTTTAACCCAAAGAGTTAGTTTGAAGAATCTAGTTTCATTTTGTCTCAGCGTAACGTTATGTGTTGATATAGGTTCGGACAGTGGGCACCAGAGTTGTTGATAAATCTTTATAAATAGCAATTATCAACGTTTATCCTCCTTTGTTTGCAGTAGGATATGGGAGAGAAGGACCGTTGTATTTCTTCGGGTATGTTGAAAACCGAAGAATTTAGTGATCTCCCGGCAAAAATTATTTACCGAAATGTCAAAATTTCCATAATAAGGTGTGTGTACTTCTCGTAGAGGAGAGCGCCGCCCCTTTCAGTAATTATAGCTTAGTTGTATGTAACCCAACTAAGTAGACGCCATCTTTTGTGAACTCATCCAGAACAACACTGCTTTGGCTGTTATTATAGCTGTCAAGCTCACGATAGTTCTGAACCCCGTGAACATTCACACCGCTGTTTGGAAACGTGATCTGATATGACGGTTTGTTATAGTCAGTGGCAAACCTATATCTGCAAAGTTGTTGGCCGTTCATTTTCTTGAAGCGGCATTATTTTTGTTGTTCTTCTTCTTTTCCCCTCCATATATTTGTACCTATTTATTACTTTGCCACTGTCAGGACTGACGTTATACCGTCCATGGTACCCACGGGTACAACCCAAGGGAGAAAATTATTATGGCGATTTTACTGAAGCTTCGAGTTACTCAATACATTTGAAAGAAGGATATATATAGACGTGAATTGTACTCATGTAATCAATTCACAAATCAGTATTGAGGTCAGATAACATTTGCTGCTAACTTATGTCACTAGTAGACGAAAGCTGGTTGTTTGTAATTTGTATCAGCTGTTGTTTCCGTGGGATCAACGAATGCCAAGACAGTCACAGTCTAATAACAGACTGTGTTTCCGTCGTTTGAGCATTTTCTGAAGTCAAAATTGGACAAAACACTCGTTCGGACGTTGCTGTTGCCTTTGTCATGTTCGTTTGCGTTCTATGTCATATTTTTAATCGTGTCTTACTTTCTAAGCCACTGAACCATCATTCCCGTTCTGTGAACTTCTGAAGGGAATGAACATGATCAGAGTGAACGAAAGAACTGAGTCCGGCACTGTCATAGTTTGAAATGAATGTATTCATCGCACAGGGAGTTCGAGAAGCATGAACAGAATACCCATTCTTTACTGGGGTGTTCTCTCATTCCTATGAGGCCCCAACTAAAATTGTGTCAAGTCTTAAAAACGTGCCTTGTTGAAGATGTTCTTCGTTGAGAGGTTTAATAGGATGAAATATCTGAAAACCTAAAGTGCTATTTGTCTTATTAGTAAAATCCTAAAGTGTTCGGTTCAAAACAATAGAATCAGCATTCCTGCTGGCTACTCAACGGTTAATTAAAGCCTTCTATATGTTAAGCAGTCGATAATGTTGCACGGTCAAAATCACCCACACCTTACTCCTGTTAGAACTCTCCAGTATTGCCTATTGTTCTTCGGATCAGTGGCCGAACTTCAGCAGGAATATTAATCACTACTCTCACAACCTCTCTTGTGCGTGAGCATTCAGCGGCGTTCGTTTGCTCAACAGGTTCCATGGATTATTTTACCTCAATCTAAGTGATCGCGGTGTTACCGACAGAAGTCAATCAGACTGGGTCCTATCTGAGGACGATAAAGTAACCTGTATGCCACCTGAACACACGTTAGACTCAGTGATTATGAGCGACTATCCAGTCAAGTCATATGGTCACTGATCTGGCGGCTTATAAATTCACGTCATGGTTACGGGAGCCAGTGTTCAACTTTGGTCAGGGCAATAATGTACATGTGCACACTCATTGGGCACTAATCAAGAAATGAAACTTGAGTGGGGCAACCGGTAGGCTCATTGGGAAGGATAAAACATAATTGGAATTGAAACCCTTATTTGTTCATGAACGTGTAATAAAAAAGTCAATTTTGAGTCTTCTTTCGAGCCTAAATACTATGGTCGCAAATAAATCACTTTAACTCAGAGTGGTTCTCGGTGTTTGAGTGGTTTTAACAAATTCCTTTTTCTTTTACAGGCGATTTTGTTGGTCCCGCATTAAGCAGCGACTATTCCTTCGCAACCATCCAAGATGTGCTTCGAATGCGATACGGTAGCGCGGAGAGTGTATTTTTTGAGTTGGGTTACAACCTGAATTTGTTACTCTATTTGTACGGTGCGCCGAACCTTCCCGACAATGTTCTACGGGATGACTTACTCTACTGTACGGTGGTGCTTCAAAGGGGATTTGCTTTCTTCAATTCCACAGTCGGTGGATTCGCTAATTTTAGAGACGATCTTCATAAGTAAGTCACACCACTAGGGTTTTCTCCTCTGGGAGTAGCGAAGTTTTAACATCGGTAAACACAGTTGGTCATAGTTGTTAGGCAAGCTTAACTAATTGTTTTTCTCATGTTTGGTTAGATAGTAAAATCTTTTGTTTGCTGATTCGTTCAAATTTTTGTGGTTATTCATATGCGTTTCCTAACGGTGATCTATCAATTGACGTTACACTTGTGACTCCTGATTAACGGTTGCATTAAAATGTTCACCTATACGATTATGACTTTGTATTTTGACGGAATATTCAGATTATCTTCGTCGCCTATCAGGTATTGTCTCAACAACAAAAAGCCCACAACTGTCGATGAATCCAACCATCTTAACAAATTAATACATTCTCTCAGCAAGTTAGTTTAACACTTATATGTTACCCAATTAGTTTGTATTTCCTCTATACAACCTTACCGACGGTAGTTGAATTTTAAGATGGATACCTTTACGGAGCTGAATACAAATAAGCTACTGCCTAAAATGATCTGTTCTGTTTGTGATCAGATGGAGGCCCAGCACGCTGCAAAACAGACCAGCCCTTCAACACTAAAAAACCATTGATCATTTCGTGGTTCTGGAGCAAAGTTGGATTAATGCTCACCCCTAAACAATATCATAATTACAGACATATGCCTTTGTAACACGGGTATCGTTTGGATGGCCAGTTTTACCTGAGGGTGATAAACGTCCCCTTATTCCTTATAGGAGGAAGCGACTTTGATTGCCACACGGTTAGCAGACAGTGAAGTGATATATTTGATTCTCATTTTATAGACCAAACAATCTAAACCACTCGACTGAATGTTCACCTTTTCTCTGTTCAACTCGATGGATGTCCTCTTGTTAGTCAGAGCGTGCAATTGCTGTTCGGCACAGTCAAGATTGATGGCTTATAACTAAGTACTTCTTCATCGTGGACTGAAGTCTTCTTAATACATCTCCTTTGAGTTCGAACGAAAGTTTCATGGCCATGGGCCCACGTCTACTGTCGAGTTGGCTACCGAAACATAACAATTTGTTGTTTTGGCCATCGTCCTCTGTTGACATCGACAAGTGCGACATAAGAATTTCAAAAGTACCCATCCAACCAAGAGGTAGATGTCGATGGTTCTGGCAACTGTGGTTGACCTGATTTTATCTTGTTTGAAAGTGAACGTACGGAGTTGCAGACTTCCCCGACAGGAAAGTTGATTTGGCCAAGTTGCTGGGGCTAGTTCAGACCCAACCACTTGAGTTTGGCATTCATTGCATAACTTCTACCGTTAGTAACAGTATATCTGAAACATACACGACAACATAATTGACCTTGTGTTATTGCAGTATCTCTGCGCAATCAGAAGTTTGCTGTATTGATGTCTGTCAGCTGAATTTCATAGTGTTTGGGAGATGGTGGTTTTGCTGGAGATGACGTCTAGTCGCAGATTAGCTCAGTGTCTGTTGACAGTATGAAGTGTTAACTTTTTACGAAAATCCGCTTGATGTTTAAGGATAGCCGTCAGGCTTCAAAACTGGCCGACCAGTTGAACATGGGGTACTTGTTACGTTCACATAAATGATAACTGACCTCTCAGGACTGAATTGGATGATGGCAACCCATCATTGTGATTGCTGCACTTTCTACAGTGGTGCTTCTTGAACGAGCAAAGGAGCACCAACTTCCGTGTACCACAAAGACAGCATGATAATGAGCCCTTCTTTTCAGAGCCGGTCGGATTAGCTAGGTGATAGGTTGTCGCTGTAAGGATTTTATGGCATTGACAGAACTGGAAAAGTGGTCACCATATATAACCAACGTAACATGGGGTTTTACATTGACTAGGCGCTGGTATACAGTTGTGATGTATTTCAGCGTCATGTGTTTGTCAAAGTTGACTGCTCAAAAGCTGCAGATGGAAGTCTGTATTCTTCGGACATTAATTGCTACAGATGAAATTAGGAATCCTCAATTGATCCTCGCTGAGTGCGCGTGACTTGATACGTTTGTCCAGGGTTCGAGTCATTTCAGCGCATGCTCAAACCACGGTTCATAAGAACGAAATTCAATGGAGTATGTTCGAAATTAGTCGCACAGTCAATATTCACTCACCTTTCTCTTTGTTTCAACCAAGAAGGAACGTCTTTTGTTTCTTAGATTGTTGTAAACTATTGCTTTATTTCCTAATCTCACAAGCCTACTAACATAAGTAGTTATAATTCTTCGCTATCCTTAATGTAAGCAACGCTGTACGTGAAAGACCTGATAAGCAATCTGTCTACTGCGGATTTTCACGGCTTTATTCGGTATTCATACCAGTCATGGGTTGACAAGGACATTGTCTCTGGCCGCGGGCAAACACACTTCGCAATTAAACTTGGAGCGATTGCAACTCGTGAATAGTGTCCAAGTTCCAAAGAATGTTGGACATGCTAACTGATTGAGATCGTGTTCTGTCTGTATACTTACACTGATTAATCAGTGAGCACTAGCGCTTACGATAAATTCCACCAATCGGATCATAAAATTCCTGTTTAAATGAATGTTGGAAATCGATGTGTTTCAAACGATACAGTCTTTCTTACCAGCGTTATTTCTCTCGCGTGGACTGAACTTGAACTACTGCCAGTTCTGACATTCCAACTAGCATTATGCTTGTCGTCTTGAGAGGCAGCCGTTTTGGCTGGCATATATGTTGCTTATCTGCACTTGGATCCCTTACGAAATCTATGTTTAATCATATTAACATCTTTTCTGTGCAGGATTTGCACTTTATCTGCGTCTTCATGGGACCTTAGTGATGGTTTAAATATGCTATTCACGCGTTCACGAGAGATCCATTGTTTTCAGGCTCACCTGCTGCACAGTTACGCCGTCACTTTGTTCTGTATCCCTGCCCAGCACGTAGAATTTGACCGCTAGTGAACTTTTCAGTGGTATTTCCGCCTAACCCACGCATATGTGCCATCCTTCAGTTTACCCGTTGGGTGAGGGAAGGCGCAGGCTCACCCACGCATGTCACGTTGATTGGATATCATATGTCCGGACAATGGCATGTGAATCGATGCTTGCCACGATAGGTGCAATCGATCCGCCACTTTGGTCTACACTTGCATTCGACAGGAAGTTCACTCCTCTTACTTGAATTTCCTGTTCTTATGACAAGCAGGCTCGGAAACTATCGTGTGAAAAAGATAGTAGAATGTTATCAAAGACACGTTAGAGAAATTGGTGCAAAATCTTCGAGGTTTCTTTAGGTAAAGAATAGATAAACTTTCACTTGACATCACGATATGTGTGTATCATAACAAAATCAATAACCTTCACATGCCTATGTTGTAACAATTCTGTCAACACTGGTTGTCGGAACGGATTTTCCTAAATTGAGACAGAGAAAAAAATTGAATGTAACTGTCAGGTCCAAAAGGTCACGATTGATCTTTTTTAGAGAATGATTTTATAAACAATTCAGGATCTTTGTCACCGATGGATTCCCAGTACAGCGACCGTTCCTGGCACTCTAGTTGGCCTAGTCATCAAGTGGCTATTGCTAGTTTCTGTTGCAAACTTTTTCTTTAGTGAGCGTCAGTCACGTGATCCTTACTGCACACTAGCCATACGTCCAGTGTCCATTTTCTCATTAACTCATCATTCGTTCACCTTATTCAACACAGTTCCATCAAATCCGACGCATCCACCAACAAACATCAAATTGAGTGGCTGTCGATAGCATTTCGGGAGGCGAGGGGTATTGGAAAGAAACTGGGAAAATGAGTGTCTGGTCGATGATGCTTAATCTCCTAAATACAGTGAACGCCGAACGGCAGGTAGTGGTCGAACACCGAACAAGGGATTTTATTTCAATCAGCTCTGAATAAGGAGTACTTTATGCGTGGTCCAAAATTCTCTAGATACAAAATAATTTCTTTACGAAGACTATTAGTTTGAACTGTACGAAAGACCCATGCATGGTTTGCCAACAGAGTCTCACATGAGTCATTAGGTGTTATTCTTGGTCAGGTGATCGGTGGGTCAGATATTGTATATAAATGAATTCCGATTTTGGCTGTGAAAACGTTGTAGTCGTGTGTGTGTATTTGAAAGGTGAGTTATGGGATTCACAGGAAATGTATACACTGGAAATGTACAGGTGGAAATACTGGTTTACATCTGCTTCTATAGTGAATAGTTCGGAAATATCGATCAACGAAAGGTGTCAGAATTTCAGCAGAACTGATTACGGATGTTAATAATCGTATGAGTGACTAGAAAAAAGTGAAGTGAGTGAATGAATGGTCAATAAAATGTAAGCCTAAATAGCCGAATGAGTTAAAAAAACACAGGTCGGCATGCAGCAGAAGCAGCTGATCTGAAGAACTCATGAGAATGGAAATGCTATTTCAAACTGCAAACGTTATTCCGATGACTCAATCCCATATGTGTACCTAGCCTACGTTTGGAACTATCGAGTGACGACAGTATGAAAACGCACCAGTGAACTGAATATTAACGTGAAATGCCTGAACTAACCTAACGAGCATCCCAAGTATGGGTGGCCATCTTGGTCATTGAGACGTAGCTCGGAGACAAGCCGAGATCGTAAGAAACACCCTTTCACTGATCTTTCTCAGTGATAATGGTACTCTGTACAACGATAATGGCTAAGCCACGCCATTTTACCCCTGATGATGTTTAACAACAGCCGTTGATCTGCGGTCCTTCAGTACAGTTCCTCAGTCTGTCTTACTATCCAAAGTGATCGTAATTCATTATGTGTTGACGGTATTTGAAGCAGTAAGAAATTTGAAAGGCATGGATTTTTGCACACGAGTAAAAAGTACAACTATGGTCCGGGCATTGAACCCAGTGATACGCCACTATTCGTTGCTTACCAGTCAAAAAGTACACCGTTGCCTTCGCAATTAAATACCGATCATTGTAGGGTTAGTTGGAGTGCAAGAATGAAGGATCATATACTGCAACATCTGCGAACCCTCGTGCACAGCATTTAATAATCAGCCTGATTGACTTTTTTGTAGAAGTATAGAAGGAGAATATTGATTGATTTACCTACTTGAACCGCCGATCCAGATGACCTCAGGCTGACACCATTAAAAAGAGATGGGAAGCGTTATTAACCACCTTGAACTAAGTGTTTCAACTACTGTGGAGGACTTAAAAATCTTTTTTTCCCGGGACCGTTCGACAACTGTTCCTCTATGCAAAATTGTCTGAGACCCTTGAATATGTCAGCAACGAGTTGTTTCTGTTCAACAATTTTGAGGAAATACAGGTAATGCTAGACACCATTTCGCGCTCTGCCAAACGCTGTTGACTCGACCTGCTAGTTGCTTCGGCAAAGTTGCTGTGATTTCGTAGATTTGATATCGATTTGTGAAACTGTGGAGGTTACTGTCCGGATTGCTTATTTAAAAAATGACATCAACTATTGCGCAGATATAATGATTGAGATAGAAATTAGTTTCCCAGTGGTTCGGGCGGTGTTCGCTTACCTGGGTCATCTCTAATGACAGTGAGACACTGCTCTGTAGCTTATAGATCGTGTGTATCAGACGGTTGTGAGGGCTGTGCTAATTTATATCTGGCAGCCCTAAAACGAATACTTTGAGTGTCTTCAGGTGCTCGACCATCGATGTATGTGTTCGATCGCAGGTATCAGATGAGACTAAATAAACGCGGAAGAGTTGACGAAACCGGTATTTGATAGTGAGATTCAAGCGAAGTTGTTTGTTCATCCTTTAGTTTTGTGCATATTTAGATATTTAGACCACCTACTAGGGATTCTAGCTAATTGTCTGTCGCTTCGAGCACTTCTCGCTGTTATCCCGCTCGAATGCCCATTGTGTAAGATGAAAAGATGATAACCTGACTTAGTGAAATGAAGTCATTCACCAGGTGGTTACCCACTGTAGTTTGGGCTTGTCTTCCTGACTACAGCCTTTCACGAGTGACAGATTCGGTGTGTAGAAACAATGTGTCATTATGAGAAACCGGGATCACTGACGTAAATGTTGCGACTGTTTGGCCCTACTGTTCATAAAGTGAGTTTATTCAGTGATTGGAAACCGAAAACGGTGAAGTAGCTGTCTTACTGATGTTGCTTTATTTACAGGTGCGGCTAGGTAGTTTGTTTGCGAGGTGTTGCAGGGTGTTGAATGGTTGAATTTAGCCATTGCTATTTTTGGCTGTCAAGTATCTTTACTCGTTCTTCTGTTCCCTTGCGCGCTTCTCATTTCATAGTTCTATGAAAGTTAGTACAAGCCACTAATGTGTTGCTGTTTGATATTGATAGCAGCGATTACAAGTGAGCAATGTATGTCGCAAAGTGCATCAACTTCTTGTCGTCTGCACTCCGAACACAACCATACTATCACCCAAATTTCTACCGACAATTCCGTAGCATGAATTCACAAGATGCTTGAGTTCAGATTTCAACTAACATCAGCACCTGTCATCGCCCTGAATATTTTTCCCTTCTGATGTACATTTCAAAGTAATAGAAATGTTTTCAGACATACGTTGACAAAATTGTGTTAACAATAAATTGATCACTTCCGTCCAACCTTTAAAAAAAAAATGCGGAGACGAAGCCTGTATTACATATGAGCATTGACGGAAAGCTGTCACGTCTGTGTGCTGAGGATACTCGTCTTTGCTTTGATCAGTTTTGAATTCAGAAAATTTACTTTTTTGTCGACATGCACCAAAACATTAGCCGCAACGTTTTATATGATTGCCTTCGTGATAAAACAAAACTGAATCAAAGTAATCATAAAATTCAAAAACGTATGCGATGTGGTCATGTCTTTAAATCAAAGTTTATGAATGTTAAATAAATATGTTTTCATTGTTAACGTGATCTAGAGCTAATTTGTTCAGCTGTTTCGTTTTCATTCGCTCGTAAACTGAAATTGACCAGCCTTTCTGTGGTTGACTTACAAACGAGCAAAAAATCTACTACAGTCCTAGAAGGGGTTGGTGAAAGTTTTTTTTAAATGCTTGGTCTCAGTAATCATCGGCCTAGTGGTGGACAGATAGTTGGGTCTCAATAGCACCATACAAGCCGGAGAATCGAACCGACGTCCTAGATTTAGAGCTTCTTTTTACATTCGTTCACCAAAAATGTGGATACTCCGTAACCTTTACGACGTCCTTTTTGCAATTGACTGCCTTTTAATTCTTTTCGATAAAGTGTTTGTCCGTTTTCGTGTAGTTTTCTGCTGTTGGTGCCCAATGTATCCATGTTGATGTTCAGGTCTCAAGATTAATAGCCAATCTAACAATATTTTTGTAAAAACCATGGGCTAGAAATATGGGACTCCAAAAACATCACTGATCTTCTTCTAGGATTAAATTACGAGGTCACAAACTTCCGCTGAACAGCGTGAACGCGGGTGGCAGTATATTTATATCCCAAGCGTTTTCTATTTTAGACTTAATGGTGGTTCCATCATGCTTCTGTTATAAAGTACATACTAAGCCCCAAGTTTCATGTTTTTACATAGTTCTGAAAAGAGTGAACGCTGTGAGGTAAAAGTTGATCGTGCCAGTATAAAAAGCGAATGGTTTCATAACTGATGTACGCGTTGTACAAGTAGATGTCATCCTGAAGTGCACACGCTGCAGTTCGGTCCGCTGTAACAGGTCAATGATGAAAGACAAACTGTTGTGTTTTGAAACAGGTAGTCTTAAGCATAAGGGTTCTTTTTTATTTCCATCCGGATCATTGGTAGAATGCTGAGAAAATTTGGAAATACAGGGTTTTCACTTTTAGGTGGATGAGCCAGAGCGTGCAGGAGATCGCGAAACAGCCTATTTCCACAATGAACAACGGTAGCAGAAGACAATATTCCACTTCATCCAGGTGGAGTGGTGTTTACTGATTTTGTTTAATGCAATGGCTAATTCAACAATAAGAAGAATGCCTTCGCTAAATGTTTTGACATGTCCTATTCTACTGAAGTAGCATTACTGCTCCTAGCTGAATTACCAAAGGAAGAGAAAGTTAGGTCTCCTTGACCACAAACAAGGTTATCGAACTTTACAGTGGAAAATTTTCATGTCTCATGAACACTCCATTGGGAACTCGACATATTGAGTGACGAGGAAGAATCAACTTTGAATGTCTGTCATTTATGTACCTGGTATTGGCATGACCTTCTTCGAGAGGCTGTTTGCCCTTATGAGAAATCCGCTGTTGGACGATCGGTGATGGTTTGGATTGCATCAGTGAGTGAACAGGCTAAACTGAATGGCACATACAATCTTAATCCACAACAGTTACGGCAATTAATTGCGTCACCTTTGCTAATGAGACTCATTTTCAGGCACACCAGTGCCCGATATATGCGTTATACGCCGTAATCCTGTGAGTTCTGTTTCGCGGATTGCACTTGTTGGGCTGACTAGCCCATGAAACACATTTCTTAGTCAATTGGCAAGCAGCCGGGGCTATTTGGCTAAATGAATAATTTGAAGGTTGATGTAAGACGATACCGCATGTTTTTAGCTCAAGTGCCCTTAACTTCTTTATGGTGAGAATGTTGAACGTCTATACGGATTTTTTTCATGTTTATGAACAAACCACACTCTACTGGCTGTTTCCAAGGTGATTGCGTAATAGTTTCCCTCTGGTTTTCAGAATTCTTAACACTAACGTTTCTGTTTGGTGTTTGGTGTCCTGGTACGTATCTTTTACTGGTTTATTGACTGTCACAGTGGGTGCGTTGTGTTTCAAAAGGGAAAAACTACGCATTACTCGGTAGGTAATACTGCTTGAAAGCTGAAAAGTAATGCTATAGTTGGATATGGATAACCCTATCTTGATCAGGAGAGTGGAACCAGTCCTAATGGCTAGTTGTTGTGTAACTTACTGCTGGATTGGTAGCAAATCAGTTTGTCCATCTCATAACAAATGTTTTGATCAAACGGTTGACCACTTTATCTCGACATCCATTGCTCATGCTAGTGTAAAACAGGTTTATTTCAAGTTATTCTCTGTGGCGTTGGTATTTCAAAGTCACTTTAGTGACTTAAAGCTGATTCTTTGCTTTTCTTACTAGTACAAAAGCTACCAATGGTGTCTAGGAAATCTTATATTTTGTCATGGTATTCACTTGTTTCGGGCACTTTGGTGGCTGAAGTTTCAACTTAGTCATTCTGTCAAAACTACGTACATAGATACACAGCACCGAGTCCATTCGAGAGCATCTTGACCCAGGCTATCATTGTTTTTGATAGCAATCCACGAACTGACAGATTTATGAATCCATAAAGACACAAGTTTAAGTCAAATCAAGAAATTGCTTTACACAACTTGAAAGATGAATATTTATCGTCCACACAACCACACCTTAACCAGACAAAATGTACATTAAACGGTCAATGCCTTCGCAGAAATGTCGGGATTATTATGTGAGTTTGAAATGGGCTTACGTGAGCAGTTATATATGCACTTAGGAATGTCGGAAAGAAATTGTTGATCGGAATTGAACAACCTTTTGCAGGCAAGCCATCTACTTACTTTAGAGTGTTAAAATATGACAGATCCAATGAAACCATGACGAGGAATTTCTGTTACAGTTACACAGATGTGGATAGAATTTTGAATTCTGTGGTTGGAAGTCCTGGAAAATAAAAAGAGCATAAAGCCAAAAGAAGAATATGCGTACATTCAAAAAGCAGAGGATAAGTCAACACGGAATCAAAGTTTACTTTAAACTTGAAATGTTGAATGTGAGTTTTAACATTTGACTAGAAATAGTGTTCAAATGAAGAGACCATGTCAAGTTGCGGTTCATCGGGACATCTAAATGCTGAAAATGTTGAGACACAGGAAGAACCTTATTTTCAACTTGTGTTTGGGAGCAGTTATCAAAATGCCGCTGCACAGTGGGAGCGGAGAATAATTTCAAAAACGACATCGTCAACAATTTTTTCCGGGGACGAATCGTTGAGATTGAGCATGGGGTTCATATAAGATAGAAGTGAAATGGAAAAAACTGCACTTGGGTACCATCTGAGTTCTTACCGGTTGAAGAATGTGCTTGATAATTTGTATGTAAATTGAGATCGATTTGAGAGCAAACAGTTAGCAACATTGTGGGAGAGTTAAATACTATACTCTTTGAGGCGAGAAAACGAAACTAAGTAATTAGAAAAGTTAACAACAAAACAATATGACAGCATGATGGACAGTGTCACCTATAAAACCAACGCGGACTACCCATCATCTGTAACATAATTTCATGCCCAAGAGCGTTTTCAGCCGGCGATATGGTTGCTTCACATCGCTCGACTTGACAGGCGGCACCTACGTTACTGAGGAGGATGATCAAAGCTTGTATTGCTCTTGACCATTTAGTCGCCTGCAGCTTCTTCCAATAATCAGAGGATGAATCGATCACAATGTTGTGATCGGACTGTTGTATCATTCCCAGATTCAGCTCAGTTGAAACAACCTAATTGGCAGGTTCAATAATAGTCGAATACTAAGAACTTATAAGCATCTACCGCACAAATGGACAGTGTATCAGGCCCGTTGTCCAGGTCGAACGGTCACACACCCATGCATTTCATCAGCTTAAGCTAACCTTGGTGGTAGAGAGTCTACCAAGTGAACGATGTTGAATGTATTAACTACATTGTCCAACAACACAACACACAACAACAACAACAACACAACTACATTATCCAACAGCACAACAGTCTTGCTGTGTTTGACCATCGTTGTCTCCGCCAATTGGCCCATATTAAGTGGACTGATCGCGTGAGCAATGTGGCAGCTCGCCTGCGCGTATTCCGGAACGCTCGAGATGCGCGATCAATTGGTCAATTAATCACGGTACACAGCTTGCGGTGGTTGGGTCACGTACTCCGTATGTCATCTAATCGTTTACCTTACCGGGCATTATATGCTGAGGCCACCAACAGTTGGGTCAAACCACGTGGTGGTCAATCAACAACGTGGTCACAAAATATGAAGACCTTGACTGCTCCATTGAGCATAGTAGATAGGTGTCGCCTGCCTGGCTGGGGTCCTCGTGATCACTCAAATCGCTGGTTAGAGACACTATCCGAGATGGCGATGTGTCGCAGTCAATAGCGTGCCTGTATCCATACCATTTCTAGTTCTTCCACTTAGTCTTGTTTTAATAATTTTCAACCTTCTTAGTAACGTTTTCTTTTAGGATATTCCACGTTACTGTTGAGGTGAACGGCGGCCCGAGCCACAGTACCTTTTGGTCAGGCTCATGGCTGTTATGATGATGTCATTTAAGCAATGGGGATGATTTGAGTTGAATAAATGAAGCCTTAAACCTGAGTAAGGAAGCAGGTATTTGCATTTAGATCAAGATTGTTAGGTGGTAACTGTAAAATTCGGGTTTTTGCCTAGATAACTTTGGGTAGGTATAAAAAGAGAATATGCATTTGAGTTGTGATAAGCAACCAAGATAAGTTCCACATATTCGTATCATCACACGGTGCATTGTGATGCAGAATTACGGCTCCGTTCAGTTCTGCGATGCGTCTTTTTAAGCGTATCGACGGTTGTCTGAAGGAGACATCCATTTTCCATTGTACCTTCGATGGGGGGCTGTTAAGTGGCCATATGATGTAGAAGAAAGTCATGAATTTTTGGCGAATTATTTCGTGTCATTAGTGTTTGTTCATCGCCTGTCCCATAAAAACCACAACTTTGAGCCTCATAATTTGCACCCACAAAAGTATAACCTCAACTAAGCTTTCCACACTGTAAATAGATCGACGGTCAAAACTTAAATGGACAGCTCTTCGTCTTCATAACGAACTTGTATCTCTCACTGAAACAGCATCAACCGCGCGTGGTGCACTCGTTCAGATGCTAACTGCTTAGAATTATAGAACGCTGTCTGTCAGTGGAACATAAAAACGTTTTACATGAACTGATATTTTAATATAGTTTGCTTTTAAGTATGTGTAATTCAGTTTTTTCATTGGTTTCCGAACCAAACGGAATGGTAATGACTAACGGGCAAATAATCTCAAAGACATTTTCACTGAGTCCTAGAAGACACTTTTTCATCAGACCAATGCCGTTGTGCACGTTCAAGAAATTTCAAACATTATTCGTAAGACTGTAAAATAACAAATAACTAGATTACGTCCAGCTTTTTTAAACATCCCAAGATGAATGTGTTAACCACACACGTAGTAGACCGCACAAAGTTACGCCATAGTGTTGGAGTTAACATTTTGGTTATAAACAGAGGCTAGTGATGATTTTTGGTCACAGTAACCACAGGGCTTGTACAAACTTGTTATGTGAACAAACAACTGGTTCGTGTATTCGACTGGCAATCGATTTCCTGTTAGTTGGTATTCATTGTCTAACTGGCTAACTGTTGGCGGCCGGAACTTTATTGATTACACAAGAGGCTTGTTTGGGTCAACAGGAGGTCCGTATTCCCAATACGTGTAACTGTTGTGCTGCCAGTGGTCGCAGTCTAACCGGTCTCCAGCTATGCAGGATGGAGTTCTTTGATTAATTGTACGAACTACATGTTCTGCAATACAGCAATAGTGGAGTGATTATACGATTGTATTAGTCGAGGATAGGCATTTTGCTTTTCAGACTTATGGGAAATGAAAACCAGCCAAGTGGTGCTACCATCAACAATGCGTGTTTCACAATCTAAAAAAAATCGACGGCTGAGTCTGCGTCAAGATATCCTTGAGGATTAATAGCTTATCCATAAAAACAGGCCGTCGACTGATGATTACTTTGGTGTGTCACCGATGGTTTTATTATGTGATACTTTGGTTGATATTGGAGTTCGCAAAGATCGGAGTTGGAAACGTTTTGTAATGCTCTTTTTAATAGTCCGGCAAGTTAGGCGTTTTCGGAAGGTTGTTCCACAGTTTGCCTGTTTTATAGCGTATTCTAACTGATTTGAAGTAATGCTTAGCAGTTACGTCTCACGTTACTTTAAAAGTACTGTGCTTTGTTACCTTCAGAACATATCGTGTACATTAACAAGTTTCTGTTTGAATCGATAGTTTGCAAGGTGTAGGCGCCTTGATTTTGTATGTTTGAATATAGACGTAGCTATTTTTAGTAGTTAGGTCTATTCCCCTCCCCTTCTTTTTTTGGTCTTTTCTCATGTAAGTTTTTTATGTGGTTGTTTGGCAGTTAAGCGTCAGTGTGAACCACTGATGTATTGCTGTCTGTGATGATGATGATACTCCTTGTCAATAAACCTGTTTATTCTGTTCACCTGTTCTGATTCCCTGGCGTTTTTATTTGTAGTATGGGGGCAGATTCCTTTGAAACTAATGCAGCCTGTAACCTGACCATATAATGAAACATTATTTCACTGTTGTTATTTTTTACTACACGACTCTCTCCCTAGGCCCGATCCTTTGCCAACTGCCTTCGCTTTGTGGAATCTGCTGCTCACACGGCAACCCCAGTGGAATCGACTAATATTTGTAGACGATATGACTTTGATAACGATCATCAATTATCTGGCTAACACACAACAAACCAGTTCTAATGTGGCCGGTCCAAACAATGTGGACGTTCGTTTGGCAGGTAGCTGGGATGTCAAAGAGGTGCTCGATCGTCGTTTCGCACCAGTCAGCAACGCCACTGATCCGATCATCCGTGAGGCTCACCGTCGTCTACCGTGTGCAGCCATGGTTGTCATTGCACTTCGTTCAACTGGCCGGTCGTTACCAAGCGGGATCGGATCGGAACGGGCAGAGATTCTGGTCTCAGCCGCGGTCCAGTTCATAAGTCGACATATTCTACAATCGAATGATCTATTCTCCATCATGATTGGCACCTACGCGCTCAGCGTAGCTACAGATGCTACGTCGCAACAAAAAATTATGCAGTAAGCGATTTCATTGTAATGTTTTTAGCTATACCAATGATTACTGAGTTAACTTACCGAAATTGTTATCATGGGACGTTATTGGTCAATGTGTTCTTTCTGTTCTGAGGAAAAGCTATGATCTCACGCACGGTTTCCCTGAATATCTGTTTAAATGCTTCTTGTTGAGTTGACATTGGATTGAAACGTATTTGTGTGAGAAAGTAACGGGCAAATATTATGAAACAAAAGTGTATATTTGCATAGGCAGAAGTACATGTAATCAATTCAATCCTCCTGTCACGACCAGCCCTCCCTCTGGTCTGTGTTTGATTCATCACAGCAGTGGTAAGATAAACGCGTGTGTACAGAACCGAGGCTAATACATCGGTAAAATTTTGTTGCGCTAGCTCACTCAATGGATACGTCTATCGCCTAACTGTACTATCCAATCAGAACAAGACTGGATCAGCCGTCAAACCGTCAACAATGTGTGCGAATGTCAAACAGATTTCCTATTCTACGTGAACTAATACAATTATGCAAATTGGCTACCCAGCAAAGAAAATTCAAGGCAGGAAATAGTTTGACAGTAAACGAAAAAAAGATGTAACTGAGGTTTTAATGATCTGTTGTCCACAACCATCATACACGCCATCATTGCTTGCACAACAAACTTCCTGTGTTGTCCCTGTGCAGTCACGATAAGAGTGTCAGAGCAAATAGGCCGGTTTTCATCATATCACCACACTTCCATGTACACAGTTGATAACGTCCACACCTAAGGCTTTCACTTGCTTACAGTTAAGTCAGTTGCGTCAGCACTTGTTGAGATTTTGAGAGCTGTTGTTTATGTTTTTTAGGCTACATAAACATATTCGCCACCATTATTGAAACGACGCTACCTCGAATTCTAAAGTACCAAGCACCCATTCCTGGAAATTTCATATATTAACCAACGATTTTATCAGTCTTAATCCCCCTGGCCTATTTAATGATCGAATATCATCGCCTATCATCACTGATTGTGGTTTTTGCTTGGATGCAATGCTTCTCTTGCCCTTGTTTTCAATTTATAGAACACCCATATCAATTCTTGGTTACACCGTTTTAGGGAAACATACAGATGATGTGATGTTGAGTGTCAAACAACCCAAGTCTATTTTTCCACCCGCCTTGTCTACAGTGTTTTTTTTAATACATTTAAATGCGTAGACACGTCGTTTTCCCTGTGAAAGGTACTCATGGTAATGATTTTCCATTCCTGGTGAGTATTTGGGGGATTTTGAATCATATGGCTTGAACAGCACTCATAATCGACCGAAGCCGTCGCATTCTCATAGACAATTCAGCCATCTTGTTTCTAAAAGAAGCACTAGACTCGACTTTTGCTCTTGTTAAGGTTCGTCAGTAGCGCATATCCTTGCCAAGACCAAGACTAGAACTCAGACCATGCTTTTGTGCGCATTACATGCAAGCGAATGTGGCTGAGCGTTTGCATATGGTTATCCCTTCCTTCATGTAAAGTGCAAACTCTTATCTGCTGTGTAGCTAAGGTGCTTTATTCCACTTGGTTTGGGACGTTGATCAGTGTTATGCAACCGATACAAAGTGTGACAATACAAAATAATAAAAGCACATACTACTTTACACGGCTGACGTTTATTCATAGCCTCGACAGTAACGCTTCTGAATGTGTATACACACATCTAATCGCTGTTTCCAGCTCCAGGCCTTCCTATCGTTCAGACATTCT